>CABEEJ010000961.1:0-70847 GCA_901482245.1 Timema douglasi | reverse complement strand
TCTAAAACAGAGGTTAAATTTATACCCATACGTATATAGAAAGAGGCATGTACTTTTTTGCCCCCATTAAATTATAATTTTGAATATTATGTTTCAATCGATATGTGACACACATACACAGAGGTTTGTGTTTGATATAAGTATCAAGTTATAAAAATATAATTTTTCCTTAACTCAACATTTTTAATTACATACATAACTTGAGTATAAAAAGTGTTATAAAATTATATTCACCGTGTAATTCTAGAAGGTTGTTATTTAGGCCTACATAATGAGTTGTTAGTTTTTCAAAATAATAGCCCTGTAAATATAAATTAGCACCACGTCTTACTTTCCGTTACGGTAATACCCCTATGAACAAATTATTATAATGTGTTAGGAATGAGGAGGGTTGAATATAGAGTAAGTGGACCCGAATTTGCATGGTGGAATGGTAAAAACCATTTAGGAAAAACCACCATCAGTGCAACCAACCTAGATCGAACCATGATCTCCACGTCATCGACAGCCATTATATTGCGAAAGTAGCGCCTTATACCATCCGGCCACCGAAGTGGGTCAGTTATACACATTACAAACAACAAAGATGTAATCAAAAGTGTTTTAAATAATATCTTCGGTGTTGGCTTCTTATTTTAAATTATTTGCCATAAATTTTACTACATTAAATAATTATTAATAACACTCATGGTTCATTTCTTGTTTGAGTATAATATTAGTTATTAGTTTGATTTTATTTTAAAACATTTACTTAATCTTAGTAAAAATGTATTTCTCCCCCCGCCCCCCCCCCTCAAGGTTAATTCCCACGTTTGTCAATCAGACAAATAAAACTGACAGTCCTTGAACGTAGGCATATATGCATATGCCACAGGAATATATGCTCCACAGTGTCGTGTCGTGAAGTACTGTCAATATAAGCAGAGCGTGTAGAAGTGTAACTGAGCTATGTAATCACACACTTTGTCAGCATTTGATCAATTATACATACATATATGTTATAGCTCACATGAGAATTGTAGAGTAGACGTCATTATACCGTCACCGCGCGTTCTTGAACTCTGGGCCCGCCGTGTGTGACGCTAGAGGGTAGGTCACATGGACGGGATCACAGTTCCACTCTCGCTCACTTTAATAAATTACTTTGGGTCAGTTGAACATGATAGTACTTGCTTGCACATCAAACGACACTGTTGTATCGTGCATTGTTCTTTATAGATCAGCTGTAATTGTAACACTACATGAACCTGTAAACTTTAAACCATAAAGAAAGGCTTTCAGCTATTATCAATTAATAAATGTTCAATAATCTGGCATCGAACATTGTTCTTTATTAACCTGTGGTTATAACCAAAATCAGCATGATTCAAGTAACTAAGTGGTTAAAAAGCTCTAATGAACAACAAACAAACAAGAAGGTGGTTCTAAAAAGATTTCGGAATGTATTTTCGTTAATACTCGACCAATGAGTTCTCTACTGGCTGATGAGAACTATTCACAGATACTATTTAAAAAAGTTCTGCTTACCCTGGCAACACGCCATGTTTATAATATTTCACCAACTTCAGTGGACGTATGGTCTAAGTTGCAACTACTCGCAGTAGATTGGACTGTCGATGACGGAGAGATTAAAGTTCAAATTTAGATCTGGTCTACAGAGGGCGGTTTTCCAAAATGATGTTCCAGTATCCCTCCAAGAAAATTCGGCTACACTTCCTCTAAAATCAACTTTACTCATCGCTCTAATCAATACATAAGTGTATATCTTGAACGGGTAGTAAAATGCGGTGCTAAAGAAGCCAACTGATATTTTGTGTATTCCGAAGGAAATGGCAATGTTTGAAATTGATAATTTGGTTGTATTCCATTTGATTATTGTTGTCTTGCCAAAACCAGGTTTCTATATTTAAAAATAATTGGTGCATAGAGTGATTATATAATAAGTCTGAAACAAAAGGGGTGTATAGATTAATTTATGTATAATTCAATATTATACTCTTGAACTAAAAGGAAGAAATATTGGGGTGTTTAACCCCCATACTCGTCCCTCACCAACCCCTCAAAATATCAGCTAGAGATGAGTTGAAAACCATAAAAATGTTTTTTTAATGAATAATATAGATCAAGCCAGCTTTGGTGGCCGCCTGTTCTAACGCGCTACTCTCGTAGTAGACTAGACTGCAGATGATGGGTAGATCAATGTTTGAATTTCGGTTAGATGTACTGAGAGTGGTTTTCGAAAATGATTTTACACTCTATGGCTACCCAAATGTGGGTACACTTCCTATAAATATAACCTTCTGAATTATTAAAACCATTAGCATAATTAGTACATAAATATAAAATCCGAATGGATAGTAGGACGCGGTGCTAAATAAATAATATAAATATTTGATAATTTTAAGGTTTTTAATACAACAGTTATTCCTTCCCGAAATGTAATTGTAGATACGTGATTAGTAAACATTAGCTTAATTTTTTTACTCGTGGTATAATAATAATCATCATCATCTTCATCCTAAACTGTTTACAGTCTGTGGCCAGGTCAGTTTAGTAAAATGCCTCTATCTTCCTCGTTCTTTCCACCATTCCTCAAACTTTAATCTCCTTCATTCTTCTCCTTTCACTTGCACACTTTGTTTTTTCTGCTCCTCCCATCTCTTACTTCCATACTTCATCGCCATACCTCTCTTGGGTATTCGCTCATTTTATCTCCTCATTACATAATCACACCATCTCAATCTTGCTTATTCTATTATCTCATGTACTCCCTGTATCCCCAATATTTTCCGGACAACTTTATTACTAATCCTGTTTCTTCTCGTCACACTCTGCTACTCACCAACTTCATTCTCATGACCTCCAACAATGGATACAAAGTACGCCCTGTACAACACTTCCTTACACTTCAAGGACACTTATTTTCTCCATAGCAGGTCTCTTATACAACTAAAGAACAACTATTCCTGATGCCCTCTTCTTATTATATCCTCTTTACTTCGACCTTTTGCCTCAATCACGATTTCAAGATATTTTATACTCTGTACCTTTATCAGGTATACTCATTCCGGCTTTACTAGGCCTTATCATCTCCCTTGTCACTATCATTAGTTCACAATTCGCAGTACTAAATATAATTCCACAATCTTCTCATGACAAAGTTGTATTTTAAAAATAACACTAATTATTAGCATATACCCATATGATCGATCATATTGCATCAATTAATCATCAAGTTAAAATCATAGAACCGTAATGCTTAGACTCTGAGTAAAAATCATTGTTGTAATCGAGGTAGACTTCTCTGCCCAAGAAATACCTTTGTTCTTGTGAAAGAACAAACTGATAGAGCTACGTTCTGGCAGTATGGCTATGTTACTCTTAGTTTAGACCAGATTGTTATATATATTAATTACAGAATATCTAAGAGTAAAATTTTCTTTTAATTAAAACGTTTGGTACCATTTTTATTTAAATCATCAACAAAAGAAGACCATTAAATTTTTTTTATAACATTTACTAATTAAATTAGTCATATATATATATTTGTTTTATCTTGTAATCTTATTTCACTTATATAAGAGGTACATATTTTTAAAATTAAAAATAAGTATCGGTTACACCCTCCAAAAGGCTGTTATCTAACTAAATAATTTATACCTCCAGTGTTTGGTGCCAAAGTTCTGCCTCTGGCAAAGTTTACGGTTGAAAGACCTAGTTGAAAAATGTAGATTGTATTAAAGGGGACAAGTAATTTCTATCGGAAATGATTCCGTCCGTCTTATCTCATGGAGAAATCTCTTCTATCCCTTAGTCCATGACCTGACACTATTTCTGAAAACTCGCTTTACCTCCAACCCCCATTCTACCCCCACCCCACTCCCCGCTACTCTTCCCGGTAGGAATTTTCCTCTGCTACACCACTGAAATAGAATCCCTTGAGTTATCTGGGAACATGTAGAAGAGTATCTAGCCAGCCAGCCAGCCTCGAGATAACGGTTGCTGAAGATTCAATATACATTACTGCTAAATCGCTGAAAAGAAACGGGCACTTTTATTCGATAAATAGTGAAGAGGGAATTCCTGCGTATAAGCGCCGTTAGAGAGCACTTAGACACCTTTAGAATCTAAGTCCCTGAGAAGATGAAGGTTCCAAGTATTTTTTCTTAATCAACATGTGATAGAAATTTAAAAAAATAGATCACGCGTCTTACCACCTATAATAATTACTCTAATGGGGTAGATGAGCAAATAAGCATTTTATAGGTAATTTACCTGCCCTTTCGTGGAAGGAGAGTGGGAAAACATCTAGAAAAAATCACACTCAGTAGACCCGTCAGGGATTCGAACCTTGATCTCACCGCTATCATCATGCCAGGACAACACGAGAGCGATGCCTTAGATCATTCAGACACTGAAGGGGGTAATATTTAATTATAACCAATATATTACTACCATGAAGTTTCTGTTAGAGAATGAGTCTGAAAAACAACTTGTACAGAAATACTGAAAGCTTAGTCGCATGTTCTTTGAATCCTGGTGTGAATAAAATATTGTATTGAGGCTAATATCTTACGCATTGTAGTTTCTCAACCTTTTTGATGGTGAATGGGATTGCTATCATCTGTCTTTATCTTAATGTTTCCTTTTTATTATAAGATCATTAATGATAGCCCTTATAATAGTATTTAATGTATTAAATAATAAATATAATAGGCGAACATAGCGGTAAAGAATTTTCCTAAAAAAAAAAGAGTGGGAGCAGTGTTTGGATTAAGTATGTTAATTCAGTTTATTAAATACATTTGTATCTAATTATTATGACAATAAAAGGGTTAGTAAATTAAACTTATAGGTGAGTCAATATTTGTAAAGTTTAAATAAATGTAATAACTTATACATTAGTTGTATCAAAACGAAGTAGCTATGCATTATGAGGTATAACAATTATATATTGATACAATTGAGGTTACTAGAAATATATTTTTTAATTTTAAAATCCTTGAAAGGTAGAGTTAGGCCACTGTCATCTTAAGGTGCTGGCTGATCCGCTTCCCCTCATTTCTGGAAGAAAGAATTTTCAAGGTGTTTGGCTGATAGAACCAAGAAGATGGAGGGATTTTAGGGTAGTGACTGTGGTTAAAGTCACCAGCCAAATGCCTTTTGGTTATTACAAAACATGTGATAGGTTTCATCGATGTGTTTTTGTAACTATCACATTGACAAACTCTATATCGTGTTTGTTGTTTTAGGATTTGTTGCTCATCACTTTGATTTTAGATGGTCGTAGATCATAGTGGCTAGAATGTGTAAACTGCAGTTTTATTGAAATATTTAGGTTGAGTTGGGTTCATGAAGCCATAGTTAATTTACGACCGCTTTCACAAAATAAAAGTTTGTGTATTCCATCCATTATATCCCCGGTTGTATAAATATAGTAATAGCCTGGTTTTAAAACGTATTAAAAATAGAGTGGGGTCAAACGGATACTTAACATAG
This sequence comes from Timema douglasi, assembly GCA_901482245.1. Lineage (NCBI taxonomy): Eukaryota > Metazoa > Arthropoda > Insecta > Phasmatodea > Timematidae > Timema > Timema douglasi. The sequence continues at coordinate 65,348 of CABEEJ010000961.1, read as the reverse complement.
TACATATCCGATTCTAAGTCACAAAATGTTTAAACGTAATTAAAATACTAAAAATTGACTCATATAAATTCATTAATATTATTTACTTATTCTATATTAAAATGGATTTATTTAAAATAAGTTTGGAAGCGCTTGCAGGATTTTCACACAACCTGCATTATTTTACGTCACGTATCTCTCTGATTAGCACCATATTTATGATACATTATACTACTATAAAGCCACATGGCTGACTCACTCACTGACATTAATGTTTACCCACTTACAGATGAGCTAGAAACTTGAAATTTGGCAAATTAATAGCTTCTAGCTGGTAACCGACGGGAAAATTCCAAAAAGTTAAAATTTTAATTTTTAACACCCGAAAAGAATTCAAAATGGCGAAGCAGCTTTAAAGTCAGTGCGGACCTTTCTTTGGAGGTATCTTATGGCTAAATGTTAAGACCTATCAAAAAACGGCTCTGGAATTACAATAGTTTACATCCACTTGGAGCCTAATTATAGTATGTTAACTATGATCTAAAATCATATATGCTTTTGCCTTAGGTTAGGTAATATATGCGTGTTATAATTTATAGATTTATATTAAAAGTGCACACACATTTTTTTATGGATTTTAAAACTAATTCTAAATTAATGAATACATTTTATGTCATCATCATCATCGTCATCATCATTTGACGTTCCCACCTATGAGGGTCGTCTGGCTCATCCTCTTTCATTCCTGTCAATCTCTCTAAATTTCTTCCTCAGCCACGCGTCTACAGTTCACTCCTTTAGCCCCCATATCCTTCTGTACTTGGTCAATCCTTCTTGTCTATGGTCTTCCAATAGGTCTTCTATCCTTATCTTTGCTCTCTAAGTTTTCTTAGGCATTCTGTCTTCCTTCATTTTCATCACCCAACCTAACCACAGCAACCTCTTTCTCTTCAGTGTCTTCAGTGTATAACTTTTAAACTTTTAATTTTATGTGAAGGACATTATTTCTATTCATTTACACACCTTAATCCAAATAGACCTAGCTAATTACTTGCATCCTAACTTTTCATCTCGTAGATATTTTTTATAATGTCTGCCCCTAAGATGATCTAATTTGCACCAATGAATTAAAAGCATTGTAAATGGGAACATTACATTATTACTTCAAAAATAAGCACACCGCGTCGTTTTAAGGAACCACAAGCTCACCTCTACTTAAACGTGGCAGGATGATGCCACTGTACACTTAAATATTCTCCAAACGCCAAAACGAAAGAAAAAGAATAAGTGCAAATATAAGACCCCAAGAAATCACCAAGTTATTGAAGTAAAGATAAATAGAGTTTAATTAAAGGCTTCTCAGAGATGTATGGTTTCAACAATACATAAAAACCTATATTTCTAGGTTAAGTTATAAGTACATTATTTTACTATTGAAACAATTATTTCTAATTGAATGGTATTTAAGAACATATTATACAGTGGATTCGTTAAAAAAAATTAATGATACCAAAATACTATATTATCATTAAGTGTATCAAATATTCATTTAAAGTTTAGTAACTTCGGGATACTTACAAATCTACTGTAAGCGGCCATCTTAAACTCTAAAAACAAAATTATATAATGGAATGCAAGGGGGAACCACGCCTAAAATAGAGGAATTCAAAAAGTTAAGATAACTGAAAGGGAAATGAGAGTAGAGAGATAAGATAGCTAAACATGGAGAAACGGAGGATATTGCTATGAAGAGAATGTCAAGAGACAGTGGGAGAGCGAAATGGGAACAAAACCAGTACTACCAACATCATCTCTTTTCTTTCCCTTAAGAGCTTGAAGGCTTGCGGCTCTCTAGCAGATTAAGAAACACGTCGGGGGGCGCAGGGGGGAGGGAACTCATTCCACTTCACGAAGAAGCCACCGCCACGTCTTTGTTTTTAATGAAGCCTTTTGAGTAGAAAGAGGAAGTCTTGTTCATTAGTATTAGATTACATAATTTACCATTTAGAGGCTGCTTCCATGCGAGGTGGAGAGCTTGCATATTGAACCACTTGAGATAGAAAATCAGACAGTTTGGTTCCTAGTTTGAAATAATTATATATTTTTTGTCAGAATCGAATCTAGGTTATTGTGCCTTCCACTAGTTCGTGGATCGACTTGGTTTAAATACTTTTCTAGGATAGTTTTAAGGCGGCAGTTAGCTACAGTTTCCGGACTCAGCTTTTTCATCGATGGATTAAAAACATCTCACTTCGTTGTCTAAACAAATAAATTATATCATTGGATGATTTGAACACTTAACTTCATTAGGTTTTATGCATATTTATTTTGCTTATAGCAATCCAGAGCCTTCTCCGACTGATCTAAGTATATACAAATAGAAGGTGGACTTCTAAGTTAGTATACAAGGGGGCGTGACTAAAGGTAAATATTTTTGCAGTTCTTATAGCTAAAAACTTATTTTACCAACATAAATAAAATATTTATCTTTTATACACATCAAGATTAATTTTCTACACATGGCAATATAACAGTTCTTGAATAGCGGTCATGAGCAGATTGTCCTTTGATGAGAGAATTTTTGAAAAATAAAAGTCTTAGTCAATTTCCGCGAGAGATGCCCATGATAATTATCCACGAATGGTCAAGATTATTGATTATAGAACTAAATTAGATGTATCTACTAAATATATATTTTATACAGATTGGACATAAAATTTTTATTTGTTGTAAAAACGAAAAAAAATACTGGTCTTAAATCCAGTTATCTTCCATCCCGACCGAAGTAAATTCATCTCGATGATGAATAATGAGCCACCTAACGCATACACACCAAGGATTGACCCTAATATATAAAACATACTAAACAAAACATGCTAGTATTTATTATATTATGGATTAGAAAGGTGATAATCACATATAACTGCACTAATGTTTACCATTTATTAAATGATATTTACATAATTTGAGAGTAAAAATATGCAAAATATTGGTGTTAGATTTTCTATAATATTTTAAAGTTTTTGTTCAAACCTAATGTAAATTTTATTTTATTATATTAAACGTGATATTTTAATTAGGCCTCTAAAATATACCGAGTATCTCATGTCCTTTAGAAAGAAAAAAAAGGAAATCGCTCTAAGGCGACACAGAATACAATAAGATCGTTAGCGGACTAGATTATTTCGTAAGGTCTTGATTCTTCTTTACTTTCCACGTGACTGGAATAACAAGCCGGAGACACAATTAAAAAATCTCTTAATGTATCAGAACACGTCGTCACTATTTGTATTGTTCTTCGCGGACCGTGACATTACACCATTACAGTTTTTTTTTAATTTCAAATACGGCTCTTTCTGCCTTTTTTTTTTGTTACCTCATCAAGTTATATTTTAATATCATTCCTGTGCCTTGAGGGACCAATTAATTCTCTAATGAGAACAAGTTTGCTATGGTAACACAGTCATCATTGTGTCAGATGATTTAAAGCTTTCTCGCGTTACTATTTCAAAAGAAAGGAAAATGCAAAGGGGCGTTAAATTCGTTTCGTTAATCTTTTTCCCGAATCGTGACATTTTGTAGCTAGTGAGAAATTTAAATGAAAGAGAAATTTGGAGGACGGAGGGGGTTACATAGGGTTCTTTTGAATATTTTCCTTAGTACAATGAAACAATGGATTCAAGGTAGGATTTTTTTTTCTGCGTGGCGACCGTTTGATGGTCTTATGAAAAGACAAAATAACTTTAGTTCTGTTGAGAAAGACTTGTGATTAAAAATATCAAAGTGTTTTTTAACCGACGTAACACCTTAATTGATTGCAGATACCTCTGTTAAACTGCATTTATCACCCATTATTTTATTAAGGTTTTTTCAAAATCTTACATACACATTTGATGATTCTTTTAATCAAGCATTATAAATATCAAATTAACTCTTCTAATCTACTTGCATCAGTGGCAGCGGACTAAACGTCAAGCTCATTTAGTTTTGTTTGTGTGTGATTGATTACAAGTTTGAATCTATGTGGATTGCTCTGATAGTGATATTTAATAAAATATTTTCCAATCCCTCTCCACTAAAATATGTACGTGCATTTTCTTATAATTTCATATTCCTCATCCCTTCCCTATTACCATGGTTAAATGCGAATGGCTATCCGAGTGTGCATTTATTGTTTTATTAGCTCATAAACGCTTTTAAATAATCTAAGAATGATCCTATTATATTATGAATACTCTCACCGTAGCAATGGCACCTGTTCATTAATTGACCTTGATTTAGAAGTCAGACAAAAATTTGATAAATGTGGAAATCACTTGTTAAAAGTCAAAATATTTTTCACGAATAGCAATAGTGTATAAAAAGTTATATTTAAACTATACATATATTTTTATAATGGTGTAAGTGCCCTATTTATTAGACATACTCTTTCTTCAGTAGCTCAAAATATTTCATTTGAAAATTTAAGTAATACATTCTAAACTGAATAAGTAATGTTTCTGTATTGTTGTTTTTTAATTTGAAGCTATTAGAATTGACCTACATATATATTTGTTTCATTGGTACATTTTATGTGAGATAGACTACTAGCTATATCCTATTTACTATAACTACGTTGATCATCTAAATAAACGCTTCAGTGGCTGCATGGTCTAAGGCGCTACTCTCGTTGTAGCCTAGACTACCGATTACGGGGAGTTTTAGGTTCGAATCTCGGGTGTACTGAGGGATGGTCTTAGCAAAACGGTTTTCCACTCCCCCAAGCAGATGCGGGTACACTTTCTTTAAGTATAACCTTTTTAATCCCTATCGTCATTAGCGTAATTAATACATAAGCGTATAACCTGAACGGGTAGTAGGACGTGGTGGTAAAATAAACTTGACTGTTACATTTTTTAAAGTAATACTAGTACTGTATATAATTAAAGGCAAACATTTAATCAACTTAGTAAAATAGTTAAGTGTTTTAATTAGTATCCCATAAAACCCAGTTTTCACTATCGCCAAGCCTCTAACACTCCCCGACCAACACACATCGCTAACAGACAACTGACAGTCGAATGGGGCGAGTCGTCGGAAACCAATAATTCCAGAGAGATCAGCAAAGCGCGGTAGAATTTATTAGCCACAACCAACTTCGTGTACCCCCTCCCCTCCCAACCCAGCTTCCCCTCCAAAACTCTTACTAGAATCTGGTTAAGCTGTTTAAATCCCTTGGAAGGATTGCTGGCCTGTTTGTGGACAGCTTTTGCATAGGAGGATAGAAAAGAAAAAATAGGGGATGGAAAAGGAGGGGTGTGAGAGGTTTCTATAGTGGTGGTTTATGAATTGTTTATACGGGGTTTGTTTCGTGTTGGACCTACTCCTTACTTGGCAAAACTCCACCCTCTAAAACTCAGTAGTAGTTTACGAACAGCTCGTAAGGGTGTTCGTTTAAGCCGGCTTTATATGTAGGGCCGAGGTATTTTATAGCTAGAGCTACATCAAGAGGATGCCTCAAATATTCCATTTAGATATTGGAAAGTAAGATATGTAAAATATTTGAACCCGCCTCCTTGGTTCAGTGGTTAGGGAGGATACCTGCATTGGTAGTTGCATAGTCTTGCGCAGCGGTTGGCAACCTACAGCCCACGGGCTGGATCTGGCCAGTCGTCTGGCCCGCAAAGAGATTAGCAAAATACAATAGTGTTTAGAGAATTAGACTATTAAATAATAACTTTTTTCTCATCGCGTTTTAATACTCATTTAGGTAGTATATCTATTTACTAATTACACTAATGTTTTAAGGATTAGGAAGGTTAAATTTAGAGGAAATGTACCCACATTTTCGTGTGTCTGGAGGGAAGGGGTGAGAATGTAAAGCCATCTAAGAAAAGCCACCCTTAGTACAACCAATCAGGATTCGAGCTCCAATCTCCCCGTCATCAGTAGTCATCAGTAGTCTAGTCTTTTGGGAGAGTAGCACTTTAGATCACTTGGCCACCAAAGAAGCTACTATATAATTAGGCCTACTATATAATAAATATAAATTTGATTTCTTCGTGCTCAATTTTTTTTTCAAACCAACCCAACCAAATTTCATTTTCAACCCCATACGGCCCGTGGTATCAGAAAGGTTGTCGACCCCCAATATAACGCATCACTACCTTATTAGATTGGTGATGGTTCGAATCTCGGTTGGGTTTAGTGAGGGTTGTTTTTATCCTATATTTTTTCCCATTCTACCTCGACGAAGGTACATTTTCTCTTTCATGCTACCTTCCTCGTACCTATTTAATTGGTGTAGTTATTAATGTATGCATGTAACCCAGACAGGTACTTAGAATCAGTTGGGGAAAGGGGGGGGAGGGTTATATAACACGAGAGGCCTACTAAAGATCCAATGTTTAACTCCAGACAATGCTTAAAATAGTTTAGTATTTAAAAATTTAAAAATGTGTTCATCCTATTATCAAGATGTTAATATTCTTATGCTAAGGATATATAGATAGTGATAGACGTACTATTACTATCTAAGTTAGTTTTTATGATGTGTGCTGTTATAGCTGCATTTGAGAATTAAAGTTTGAATATTATAGAAACTAATACCGTAATCATCAACTCTTGGATCACATATATTAACTTTTTTTCCTCTATGATATTATTTAACAATGTTAAGGGCACCTTTATTTATATATTTGACCATTGGACCCACTTTCAAGTCTTTGGACGAACGTTAAATAACTGGTTTAATAATTTTACTTATGGTATCAATTTCACGGAAATAAAATAGCTTCCTCCTCAGTCCAATAGTATTATAACAACATCTTGGTCTTGAGCATCTATATAATGTATAAAAACTATTGTTATACCTGTTAATAATTAATTATTAAGATAAACGTCACTAGGATACTGTTTTGAAATCTGTCTGCTCTACTAACTGCTATTCAATATTAATTATTGAATGCTTATACTCAGGTTAGGAATTTAATACTTAAAAGTTACGATAGATTTTTTTTAATGGGGCACTTAAATTGGATATTTCCAAGCTATGTTGTACTAGCGGTCCCAATAAACCAATATTAAAATATCTAGCTCACTAATTTCATGTTCATGGAAGGATGACAAAGAGAATGATGGAGATGAAATGCGTAGAAAAAAGCCCACAAGGGAGGCCAAGATATTGGTGGAAAGAGCAGATAACAGAAAGTGTGTGAGTGAGAGGAGGATAATGAAAGCAATTAAAGGAGGAAGAATGTTGGATGGATGGATAAAGAGGCATCTTACTAAATTGACATAGCCACATACTGGACACAGTTGTTGGTGTTTATGATGATGATTATGAGCTACATATTTTAGGTGATAATTATTAGCCTTATTTATTTTGTTATGATTTTTTTTTACTTCACAATATACATATGATGTATTCAAAATACCATAATACGAGTACATAGGTTTATGTATAAGAATATATTTCTATAATTTCTATGTTAAAAAAATACATATATTAACCTAACCAGATAAGAACTATAACATATTATGATATGCCATTAGAATGTATTTATATTAAAATAAGCTGCTCATACTTGATTTTTTTTTGTTTAGGAGCGTTTCTTACTACCCATTCCGGTCATACGCTAACTCATATCTAAATGTTATATTAATCTACAACTCCATTAATATTTTACAAAACGCCCTTTTAAAGCTTCATACATGCTTTACTTAACCCGACATGATACCGTTATATAATTAACGAACTCCATTGAAAGAGAAGCATAATTAATAAGTAACAACAGTAATTATAAATGGTTGGCTATACATATCCATCAAGAACCAATAGTGGCGGTGCAGTAATGGAAACATTACAAATTCACACGTGCATGCTCTAAATGTGTCTCAAATGAATTATGGCTGATTAATCACACTAAATAAATAATAATCTGATTCCATGAGACATTTATGTGAGCGGCCGTTCATTATTTGTATATTAATTATGGATTCTCATTTCATATGCTCTTTGAAAACCGATAGTGACATCGATTGGGCAGCGAAATTCAGTCTTTGGCAAATCTAATCCGCTATATGAAAGAATAAAATTTGTAAAATATGTTTAGTAAGTTTAGAGCTAGAACTCTAAATGGAATTTTAAGCTGGGAGTGCAGGGAATGAGAGTCAAGGGAAGTATTTTTGAGGTTTTTATATCAAAACAACATTTTGGTCAAAATAAATCAAATAATCATCCAGTAGAAACATAGAGTTTAATTTTCTTCACGCAGTGATATCAAAAGTTCTTGAATGTCTATCAAGGGTGTCCTATAATTTAAAAAGTCATTTAATAAGTTTTTCATCTAATGCTGCTATGTTCATGACATATATTTAGCCACTGTTGGTATAACCATGGGAATAAAATAAAACTCTAGGTTTCTAATGGAGCAATCATTTTAATTATTTATAAAAAAAATAAAAAAAATAAAAAATTTAAAAACACTTCTATTGACTCGCCTTCCCTACAATCTCACTATAACGTGATTTTTCTAGACATAGTATCACCCGAATTATTTTAAATTTTGGTTTATTCTAGGTCAGAGCACCAATCAGGGCCCAGATTCACTAACGAGTGCAATTCTGTTCCAGTGCAAGTCTAGAAATGGCGCAACTTTCCACCCTAGATACTCCCAAAGATACGCCTTTATCATTTGCTCCATTTCCGTATTCACTAAACAAGGCGTAAACTGGGGGCAAAATTATGGTGACGTCACCATAAACGTATTCAATTGCGCTCTTTTCGACCAATCCTTGTGAAGAATTTACTTTCAAATTCAAGGATACTTTATTTTAAATCTTTTATGAAAATGACAGCAAATACAAATATTTCTAAACATTTTGCTTATAGACTAGCAACACAATTAGAAGCGGCCTCTTTCTGGGTGCTTCATATAAACAATACTAGTTCATTATTTAGTATTTATTTATATTATTAGTTTAAAGCTTAAGCTCCATTAATAAAACATTTATAGAAATTTTAAAACTTATTTTAAAGCTATACTAACCGTCATATTTAGTGACGAGATGTATTTAACATGGAAGAATATAAACCTCTTTGGATTTAGACAAATATTACAAAGTTCGTGGTTTTGTTTTGTGACAATGCGATAAATGCCATTGCTTTGATTGAATGTAGAATTTCAACAATAAAAGATAAGTAATTGCTTTGTTACCACTGTCAAAATTGAAACATATTTTGTGATTGACAGGCGTATGTTATTTTAATTTCTTTATTATTAATTGGAGTACAATTTGGTAACTAATAATTGTATTTCAAGCCATAATGATAATATGTCACCATTTAAATTTATTGAAGTGACAATCATGATTTTATTATTTGCGCCTAATCTTGAGTGGTGGCAAATTAATGGCACAACTTTGCTCTCAAATTGCGCCTGCTTCTTTTAGTGAATAGGGATTTGGGCACATCTTTCAAACTTACGTTAGTTTTACTTTTTGTGTTGAAGGACAAACACGCAAAAATTAAAGTAAATATGGGATGGAATCAAGGCCATCTAGGCGTATGTTTGTCCTCCTTAACGCTTCCAACACGGGCATGTTATATTATATAAACTACCATTTTTGTTGAATATACAATCAAGGTTGTAAATAATTGTAATTGTAAATACGGAAATGTCTTTATGGCGGGGAATACAATTCATTTAATTTAAATTAAATTATTCGAATCAATTGTATTACGTTGATGTCTTACAAATTACTTAAAATTAGTTGAAAAATGACACCTGGACACGGGAATCGAACCATGGACCTTTAATATAGTGCTTCAATGCTCTACCACTGTGGTATCTGATAGCTTGCGATACTGATGATTTCACACGTCCATCACAGACTCGGAATTAAGCTATGAGGACAGAAGGACCCTGGCAATGGGACTAATCATGGATAGCTCAGTGATAGAGCTTTGGTGAGCTACGTCAAGATTATCGGGTTCGATACCCGTGACCAAGTGTCATTTTTCAACTAATTTAAATTAATAAATTTTGTTTTTAACCTTTTTAATAGCTCAACTTAATAACAATCTGACCTTGAAAATGTGATAATTATTACCTCCTATCTTGTTTCTGTACATTCTGAAATATTTTATATGAGTATATATTTCAAACTCAGGCTTCTTGGTCATTGTATAGGCAGTGATAACTCTAGATTTCTAGAATTTTATTTTCATCATCAAAGGAGAACCAAACTTAACAGCGATAGAAATAAATCATACCTTTCTCATTGCCACATCTAACGCTAACCTACCCTTATCAATTTACAAGGCCTAGCTAAAAAATATGTACTGTACCTATAGCAAAGGGATAAATATGGTTTATTTCTATCACAGTTATTTTAGGAATACCCTTACCACTGAGTACTTTTTCTTTCGTTTTAGTTTTGTTTAGTTGGGGACTCTTCCCTAATTTATTACTATGTCTAATATTGGATTCTTGTGTTTTCCTTTTTATTATTTTTAAGCCTAATATTGGTTAGTTTATTTGTTATCTTTTGTGCGCTAAGATAATGTATTAATTATTTTGTAAGCTGTGTGTTATTAAGTATTTTATCAATGCTGAGCAGCCAATGAGGAGGAAATTGAGGTTAGAATCCCGGGCTGATTGCACTGGGTATGGTTTTTACTAAATGGTTTTCCATTCTCCCTCCACAAAAATGCGGGTGTTCTCTCTTTAAATTCAACCTTCCTCATCTCTAAAACATTGGGATAATTCATATGTGCACAGCACAAGTTGGTAGTAAGGGGCAGTGATAAAAAAGGGTGGGGTGGGGTGGGGTGAAGAATTAAACTGGTGTTATTTTAGTGATAGTTTTGGATCACATGTCTTCACTTATGAATCCGTCAAAATATGTAGATATATTAACATTTCTAACCGTGATAAAGGCCCTTCCTATGAAAATGGCGTTCTACATTACACAGAGTAGTGAATTGTTCTTCTCAAATCAACATCTCGGAAGTTCGGTTTGATGTGATTTCTATCCATCCGCAGCTGGGTATGCACTCACCTCTTCAGCTGTTTAGTGCTGCCCACACCATCTGGTATAAATACCATTTACTGTGGGATATAAGAAAAGTGTGAAGTTTCCCCGTTGCCTCTTACACTGAATTTCTAAGAAAGAGCTTGAAAGGACCTACCAGTTTTGCCTAGAAAGTATTTCACACACCTTCCAGAGTTATTCTACACTCCACAATCGACATGGGACCGACGATCTTACCACCCCTCCGAAGGAAGTTGTTCTAAGGATCTGTTGACCTCAGCTGGGTTTGAACCCACGAACGTTGGCTCCTAATTCCTAAAGCAAGCACTCTACCCCAAGAGCATAGAGGTTGAGTGAATTGTAATAATGCAAGTGTTTTGTTGGCTAGACATGATATGTATAACCAAAACTTGTGCGCCCGTTGACTGGTATTTATCTTCACTTTATTCCAATAGCTTGACTATCCTCTGTGCGCGCGTGTGGGTTTGCTCAGCGCTACATGCAATTGCCTGCAAAGTAAATAGCTGGAAGAATTTTCCTTTTCAGATCGCTTAGGAGGAACTTGGTTTAGTCCTTAAAACCTATTTAGGTGAGCAGGTCTTTATTTTACAGACGAGAAAATCTCTGCATCCAAGTATTTCTAAAATGTAAATAAATTCAAAAACATTACAAAATAAATATTAAAAGTTATAAATACTATAAAAAGCAAATAATAATTTATTGAATATAGTTTTGCTGATTAAAGTAAATATTCGAATGTCGGTTTTTATCATCAAAGGCAAGACTAGAAGAGTGCTTGAAACACTTAACCCCCTCCATGTTGTGGGGCTAGGGGTGAGATGGAAGAAAACATGAATTGAGGCCAGTATTTTTTGAAAAATTATTTGGCTAAAGTAGATTTTAAAATATCCATTCAGTAGGTACGATTAGTTTAATTTTATATAAATAGTAATCTCAACAGTTCTTGAATATTTGGCATAAAGGTAATTAGATTTAATGAATAAACTTTTAAATTAAGATAAATTAATGTAATCAAAAGTCTGGATTCACATGACAAATATTAGAGCGCACTAGATTTAGAAAAATTAATCCAATCCTATCTACAGGGACAATATTTTATTTATTGTGGCTAAAAATTATTTTTGTTATGAAAAATGCAAAAACACTTTTATTCCCTTCTACTAAAAGGTAAATGGGAATTTTTCAGCATATTTTCTAGTTTGATACTAAAAAATTACAATTGTAATACAATGGTGAATATAATTAAACCATACGTATCTGTTCCGTGTTTGAGTTGAAGCAAATCAGATTTTTTAAATATATATTTTTAAATTGAAAAACGACACCTGGATACACCGATTCTTGTGTCCAGATATATTTTTTCAATGATATATTTAGATGCGGCTATAGCCATAATTAACTTAAATTTAATCAATTATTTTTTGTAAATATTTTGAATATAACAATTCGAGGGGAGGGGGAACATTTACAAAGAATTTAGCTATTTTAACTAAACACGTTCAACTTATTATAATTTTATGAGTTATTTTTCAAGTATGTAGCAATTTGTTTACCTATATGACCAAAATAACAAACAACAATAGATTACAAAACTGATTTCCTTCGTAATAATTCATTGATCAAATGTAAATCTTCACCTATTGTAATTATATTAATTACAAGTCTATATTAAATACATTTAAATTGACAATATTTTTTAAGGATACGCGTGGCACCCTTAATGTTTGGCCAATCCTGTCGTTGATATTTCTACTTTACGCCTAAACCAATGCGGGACAGAAGTTTTCATCTCTAGAAAGAGAGACAGAAATATATCGTGCTAAGCAAGAGGTGAATAAAATAATATTCTGTAATGAAGAGCGAATATATTGGATACTCTAAACGTATGAGCCATGTAATTGACTTTTTTTACGCCAACTGTGTAGAATTTTTAATATTTAATTAAATACATTTTCTCATATCTTTCTGTTACTATTCACAAAAATTCATGCATGCACAGGTTTTTTTTCCGTTGTGAATAAAATATAGACATTTATTTAAAAAGTTTTTTTAACCTGGGAAGGGATTGAATACAATTAATGGTTTAATTAGTGGAAAAATGGTGCATTGTGAATTTTTTGTGTGTATTTTTTTTATAGTTATAATACATTTTCAACAAAGGTAGTCAGCAATGTTTGCTGAGCGAGCACTTGTACAAAATAACTTAAAATATATTTTCAATAACTTCAATATTTTTTGAACTGAATATGTTTATGTTAATGTTAATATATTCATTCTGCATAAAATAATTCTAGGCAATGCTCTCGTTTGTATTGCATTACAATATACTTAGATTTTAAAACAAATACATCAGAACAAAGCTAATGCTTAGTTAGAAGACAAATAAAGGCTGGCGTTTTAAGAACCAAAATAAGTTAGGTAATGTATATTTCGGTTAAGATTCTATCTCAACAAACATTGCCGATTACAATATCTACACTCATGCTCCTTGAAAAACTGACTCACAGGTACACACTTTTAGAATGTCTATCAATTGATGTATTGTCCGACCCAAATATTTCACGCACTGGACATTTTATGTCCCTAGAGGTGGCAATTGAGTCACATTCTAAAGTTTTCCCTTTAATACCCTTAAATTTCTTGCTTTATTCACAACATTTGACAAGAGAAAAATAACAGGAGATAAATTTACCTGGAAAGATTTGGGGGATTTTTAAATATGTCCTTTTTTACCAGTAATTGAGAGCTCAATCACCACAAAATATTTTTAAGTCAAGAAACCTATATTTATGAATGTTTGAGATGAGATATAATTATTTAAACAAAAAAAGTACATTTGATATAAACGAAATATTTACAAACAAAACTTACTCTTTCTTTAATTTTGAAATTTATAATTCCCCTTAAATAACAAATATATTAATAAGAATATATACGTATACGTTTAAAAATAAACTAGTAATTTTATTTACGATGTTATAAAAAAAGCACCATAGTATCAGACCGCCAGAGAGCTGTACCGACCAAACAGCCGCCGCATGTAGGAGAAGATAGTTCCAATATTTAAGGACACAAGGTTCCATGTGGTCAGCCCAACAAACCTATCGGTCGTTATTCTCAGTTATCTATACCAGAGCCGATACTTTTTTATTCAAGTAGCTTCTCAATTGTCATAAGATGATATAATTAAACTTAAAAAATGTAATATTAAAATTCTGTAATTCAAGTAATAACTATAGAGCATATTTTAAAATGCCACAATAGAAAATTGCAATATATATTACCAAATATTTTGTGAGAATGAGCTTTCATATAATACTTGTTCGAATCAATGTATATTTACAGAGGACATGAAACGCTCTCATTCTGACGTCAACGGCGTAGTATACCAATGCTTAACCCACAATTACACCAAGATAAAAAACCGACAAGGAGCAAACTGTATAATATAATAGTTTGTAATTACTTTATCTCTTAAAAGTACGCTGACAAATTCACTTCCTAGCCCCTCCCAAAAAACTCTTTTCTTTATCAGTGAATATACTTTTTCTCATTAGATAGTGCCAATCTAAATTTTGCCTTTCCTACTTTTCCGATGTCTTTTATATACGTGTATATTTGAGGAAAAAAAAATGTTTTAGTAATCTATATCACTGTTCAAATTTGTAGTCTTTCTTGGAATTAATAGTTGTTTTCCTATACATTTTTACCCTGATTTAACTGAATTCTAATATCATTCGGAAGACGTGGTGCCGTTCCACGTCACACGTGCTAGCCACCAGCCTATCACGCGCGCGCGCACACACACACGTTTGCTATATGACCTTGAATCATAGCGTGCTCCACTTCAATTTTAACTTTTGCATCTCCTGTTCTTTGCGATGAAAACTTCTTGCTATCAAAATAATTGATTCAATATTGTCAACAGCGTGGTCACACGAGAAACTAAAGCATTTCATTTCATTAAAAGAAAATACCTAAAACTTATTTACTTGGCATACATAAAATTAAAGAAATTTGTTTAAACTATATTCTTAGCGTTACTTATTTTTAAGAAAAGCCATTATAAAATAAAGGCTCCATAAACAATTTAATTAAAGTGTGATGTTTTATGTTTTCAATAGCATTTACTATTATATTGTGATACTAATTTACTTTGTGGCACATTCCCTTACCTAATCATGATTTAATAAAACTATTCACCAATATATTGGGTTATTCTTAAAGCACCGACAATCACTATCCGTGTATTGTTTAGGCTAGTCATGATAGGCCATACACAAATTCATCAAACGTAGAAACCGGATTCGTAAATAGAACCAATTTTATACAATTTTCTTTTTTAAAGTCTCTCTTACAATCTTTTTATATTATTTTACAAGTAACACCAATAATTGGTGGAACAAAATAACTTGGTTCGGAGTAGAGATCAATAATGACACTTCTTATGTGTTTATAAGAAAAAAAATTAAAAATATGCTAAAGCATCAATATGTAATAAGTAATCACACTCGCTGTATCTTTCATACTATATACACATATGAACAAAAACAGGACTCTGGCAAAAATATTGGCCTAGGGATTTTATGTTTAATTAGTAATGTGTATATACAAAAAAAGTGGCAAACATTTTTCTTAAAACAAACCACGCTTGCCTAGGACATATTTGCCTACTCCAAATATATATATATATAATTATATATATATGTGTGTGTTTTTTTGATTGGATCATCCCATGCACACATGGATCATTTAGCATCCTCCCAAGGAAAAACCTTGTCCTGCATTTAATAATTTAATAAAAGTAACGAGCCACTTTTATTTAGGCCTTGGGGAGACAAAAAAAGGCCATATAACATAGATTCCCATTTAATTCACTGGCAAACAAATATAAATCCTTTCAAATACCTCGATGAACGTTATATCGAAGTATTTATTGACGTTTTCACTCCAAGATAATGCTGGTTATGGATCACTTGTGTTATTCTATACCGGGATTTTAATTAATTTGTAAATGTTTCTGTGTTTTTTTTATGATATATCAACAAGAATTGCTAACGACCCCTTTTCAACTTCAGTGAATCATTTATTTCTTCTAGTCAAAATATCTCAGCGAATGTACTTGACATCATTTTTATTTTAGATAATTGGACATGTTAAATTAGTTTATATTGGACAACAATGTTTTGATGAACAGCCTAAATAAACCGTTAAAATAGTCATCGTCTAAACATTAAAGAGAAAATGAAGAAACTGTACGTTATAATTAGAGTATTTGTTATTCAATCAACTTTAGTTAGATTGTGATGAGTGGTACATTTTATTATTTATAAACTGTACCTTTAGATTGTTTTTAATCCATGCTTCTTCTAGTTACACCACTTTAAAACACTTTATCACTCTTCCACGACGCAAACAACGCCGACTTTTGAGTGTTGAATGCACAAGCCCTATATCTACGTTGCTTTGCTGTGAGCTTGACCTGTGTGAACCATCTCTTTGTTGAAGTGAGAGGTTATGACCGAGTGTGAATCAACCTCGAGTAGCAGTAGCAGCAGCAGTGTATGTGTATGTGTTTGTGTAGCAGCACTCACTGCACTTATCTGGTCGCTATCACCAACAAGGGAAGTACCACGAACCATAGCATGACATCGATCCCGGAGCCGGAAGACGTCTTTCTCCTCAGGATAGCCGCCATCTTGTCACCTGAAATAACAGAAAAGAGAAAAAAAAGGAAACAAAATGAGGGGAACAAACCATTCATTTTGATTTAGAAGAAATAAACATCAACATAAGCTTTAGTAGTTTCGGAAGTAATCTAGATTGAGTTGTATTGGAAAATTAAATATAAGCTTCACACACATTTATTATGATAGGACTTTATCGAATATTTTATTTCGGAGTTGTAAGAAATTAGATATTATCTTTGACATAGTTTATGGTGGTATGAGAGAGAAGGCGTTTTAAGTTAAATGTGTTTGCAGTTTTTACGTATACAGTAGGGCCCCCGTATCCGCTGCCAAATTTTGTTTAGTTTTAATTAAATAATTTTTTTATAAATCAGAATACCTACACCCTCTCCCCACTTCATTTCTTCATCTTGGAATTGTGCTATCATATCACCATCATGATCATTATGATCATCATAATTATCAACAGTGATAGTCGTAACAAAAATAATGGAGAATAGTTAGTACACTGTAGTGTACAGTACACGTTAATATTGTGTACCGTATTTAATGTTGGTAATGTCGTACTAGGAATAATTTATTAATTAAACCTTAACGTATTTATGTATGTTACATGAATATCACGTTATATAATAGTTCGGTATTATCCGCGGTTAAGTGATCTAGGAGCGTACTACCCATGCATATGGTGGCCCTTCTATGGTAACATAATAATACCAACACGTTATTTTATATTAGTCGTGTTCATAACTGAATTAGGACGAGGCGTTTATTCCTTACTTGCCAAAGTTTCTGTTCAAATGCCACAAAACTTATAATTTCAGCAGTTCTTGAATATTTGTTATAAAAAATAATACTAATCTAATATCTATTGAAGATATAATTTATTTATTTCGGCTATACATAATCTTATGCTAGAAAAACTGTACAAAAATATGGTCCTTAAATTACGTTTCTTTTCACTCTACATCTACCAAAAAGCATTCATAAGTCTATTTGTTCGTAGAATTATTTTTACTAATAAAATGAAGAGTTTATGTATTTATTTAATTATGACTTGTAAAGTTAGATTACCCAAATGTGGACTCTTTCTTAAACTTTGCTAGATTTAAAAAAAAAACT
This sequence comes from Timema douglasi, assembly GCA_901482245.1. NCBI lineage: Eukaryota > Metazoa > Arthropoda > Insecta > Phasmatodea > Timematidae > Timema > Timema douglasi. The sequence goes on along the minus strand of CABEEJ010000961.1, from coordinate 47,520 downwards.
AGTTGTACTTGCGTACCAAGCACGTGCAATGTTTGGCACCACATACGTAACTATGTTAACAGTTGTTCTCTCACATGAAACAGAAAAAAAACACATTCAAGAGGTCTTGGCTATTGGACACTTATTTGTCAACAATAATTACAAAAATGACTTGGGTATTAAATAAAAGCCCGACCGTAATACTATTGTTGCAAATAAAAGGTTTCAAATTTTTGGGGAAAAAATATAGTGTTAGTTATTTTGTTTTATAAGAGGACAAACCTACAGTTTTCTTTTTGTAACAATAAGATACTAGTTTGGAATATGTATTATTTAACATAATGACAATCAATACATTTTTTAAATGTGATCCTCTCGGTATTTTTAATGATAGAATGTGTTTGACATGGTTGGTCTAGAGCGTCACTCAATAGATTGGACTGCTGATAGTGGGGAGACTCAGGTTGGGTGTACTGAAGGTGGTTTTCCCCTCTCCTTCCACGCTAATGCGGGTTTATTTCCTCAAATTTCAGCCTTCCTGATCCCTTACACATTACCGAAATTAATACATTTGCGTTTAGTCCGAAATGTTACTAAGACGCGGTGACAAAAAAAAGTGGGTGGCTGGGAAGATAAGAAGAATAAAGAACCAATGCACAATTTTATGAAGAATTACATATTTTATATAACTAATATAATTAAATGAATATAAAGTATGATATTAAAGTTCACGGCTTGGAATGAATCGAGACAGACACACGAAAAGAGATGAGTTTCCAGGGAAGTTGAAACTTGAGCCAAAACAAATTAAAACTTAAGATAGGACCAAGGAAGTAAGAATCCTGAGAAGAGTCATCATTGTGTCTGATGGAGAAGTAGTCAAGGAAAGGAGAGGAAATGAAATAATGAAAGGGTTAAAAGAGATTAGATGAACGACCATGAAAAAGAAATAAATGGTACGGTGCACCGCGCAGACTTTCTCTCTCCTTCATCTAAAAATGTAGACATTTAATTATTTAAAGAGCACAAGATTTGTGAAACCAGATAATATACATTGTTGCAGAAACATGATGGAAAAAAATAGCATAAAAAAGGGAGGATTAATGAAATAATATACACCAGGGTTTGGTTTATTAGGCTTAAGTTATGTTAAGACCTTCATTGGATCCACACCCTCATACTCGCTATCAACACTATCGGGACATGGAAAGAACCTCCACGGAAAGGATGTACGATCAGTACATTCGGGCGTCCCCTGGGCAACGGTACATTAGTACTGGCTAATCTTTCCACTACTGGGCTGCTGATTGGTGTAGCTCCGACACGTCATTACTATTATTATTATTATTATTATTGTTATAATTACTACTAATAATAAATACTATAATAAAATCAAGAGGTTAAAAAAAGAAGAGTGAAGCCATCACGTGATATGTTGAAGATAATATAGCGTATAGCCCACACGAATAGTAATAGGTAGTGGTAAAATAAAGATAATAGTAAAAGCAAATACAGGAAAGAGTTAGAAAAAGTGCGCAGGCAATCTTGGTGGTAGATGAAGATGGAAGACTCGGGGAGGAAGATCAAGAGACGTCAAGATGAGTTGAGTGGGAGGAGAGGGGTGGAGTACCTCAGCCGTGAAGTCCCGAGCGGGAGTAAGTGCACATTTTAGACCAGGTCTTGGAACGAGTCTCCGGGGACAGTGTTTAATATGCAAGACAGGACGCCATCTTGCGCTTGTCACTAGGAGAGGGAGGAGGGAAAGCAGAATGGGGAGAGAGGAGAAAAGAGGGAGAGTTAATATTAAATACACAAATATATTGGGTTAGTGTTGTGTTTTACACTAGAGAGAGAAAAGGAAACTAAAACTATGCATTAAGTTTTTTAAATCAAATTATCAATATCAAACATGGAAAACTATGATGGACGAGTACAAAATTGAATTTTGCTAATATACGAGGGTAACATTTAAAGAAAGAACCCTTTTACTAAAAACAATAAAAACATTATTTATCTAAATAATTTTTCTATTACTTCTATTTAAAGAGATGTTTATTTTTCAACATAGTCCCCATTAAGATTCAAGCATTTGTCATTTGTCCAGACGTGACACGAGTTTTATGACTCCCTCATTATAGAAATCGGCTAGCAGTCCATTTAACCAACCTATAACTGTTTATTTTATTTCTTCATCAGTTTTCCTCTGTTTGCAATTAGAAAATTCCTTCAATTTTTTAAAATTGTGAAAGAAGGTATCAGAACATTAGTAATGGTTTCCCAAATATATTTTTTCCAACAACTTGTGTGTTTTTCTTGTAAAGTATATTTTTTAAATATGCTACTAGAGTTTGTCAGCAAGACATTCCTGGTATGTTATTGACGGGGGCAGATATGTAACCATCTTAAGAGGTTGGGTCACCATGTAGTTGCGGTTACTTCATTCCAATGAAATGATATGATGATAAGGAGTATTATGTGGTGCTAGTAGAAAACTCAAGCCAAATTAACCTGACCACTAGGCCAAGATGCCAACAACACGTGGTTGCGAGTTGGGATGGAACAGATGCACTTCCCCTAGTAAGAGGCCCCACTGGCGGTTTTGGATAGCTCGCAGTAGCCTTTTCAGTATCACTAGATGTGTATGTACAGTGATGGTGTCTCCGTGAGATAAGAAGTAAAAAAAAATACCATATCTACTTTAATAATATCACGTGTCTGGGTTACATCACTCATAGTCCAGTTTATGAAAAGATTAGCCAATAATAATGTACCGTTGCCCAGTGGATGACCGAATGTACGAATCGTACATCCTTTCCGTGGAGGATCTTCTCCTGTCCTGATGAGATGAGATGATGTGATAGTGAGTATGAGGATGTGGGACCAGTGGAAACTTATCGAACCTAGCTTAATCCTAACTAACCAAGGCCTGGTAATCGTTGGGGCGGTTCGCTTTCGGGAAAAATACTCAATGTAACAGATGGGAATCGAGCCCGTGATCCCTAGGCTAGTAGCCATGTGCACTGGACGCTGCACCAAAGGGCCAGTTAAGGAAGAAATTAAACATACAGCTATGGGAAAAATGAATGGAATGGCGGCCGAATTATATGATGAGGGAATCATCACGTCGGTACAAATACCTGAATTTTAATGGGACTATGTTGAAAAATAAACATGTTTGTAAATAGTAGTAACAGAAAAACTATTTAGATAAATTAAGTTAATATTGTTTTGTAACAAAACTGTTCTTTCTCTACAAATGACCCTCGTATAAAACATTCGATATCTGTTCAACTCGCTTCTATAGTCACATGGTCTTATGAAATGGCTATCTAGAGCACTCTACGCTATGTATGATACGTATGCTTGGTAAAATATTATTATTATTGGGGTTTATAAGCCCATCGACACAATGAGGACCTTATGGCCTCCGTTGTGCACTATGAATCGTTCGCTATACTCCCTACACCAAGTGAACACACTAAAAGGTACGATTTTTACGAGACTCATCAGTCCCATCCAAGATGTTGGTGGGTAGTTTGCCCTTTAAAGAGTGATGAAAATGACGATGAGGTTTTATCGTTACCTTCCGGGTGTAATAAACGTAAAAGAAAGTGGGTACATAAAGTACTAGTGCTCTTCAAGGGTTTTGTTCAACCGGCATGTATGCTTCCTCCTTATTAAGGCGGGTATGTATGGAACGCGTTAAAATACCAATATTTTGGCTGTTTTTATATAGATAAAACATGTTTTGTATGAATAAATCAAATATTTCCTCAGTACAGACATAGAGTTTTATTTTATTCAGATTGTGATACCAACGGTTATTGAATCTATCAAGGAAGGGTGTCCTGAAATTTAATGACAACTTTTTTTTACCATTTAAATGTTTGATAGTTAATTCCACTATGTTCATGACATATATTCAACAAATTTTGATATCATAAAGTGAATACAATTAAATTCTATGTTTATTTAGAGGAAATATTTGATTTATTTTGAACAAAAAAGTTTTGCAATATAAAAACAGCGAAAACCCTGGTCTTTTGCTCTTGTTTCCTAAGTCATTACCTTAACTGCTCCAAGAACGTAATATTCTTACCATAGACATTAAAGACACATAGTAAAATAGCGAGAAAAGACACTACCATCGTTGAATGTGTACATACGAGGCGTGTCAGGAAAGTAAAGATACATCGTGTCGATGTCACTAAGGGGAGTTTAAATGCTTGTTGTGAGTACACAGGTGTTGACCTTGATCCTTTTGGATTTCCTTTAGCTTTGGTTTGGCAGCACGAGAATAGTTTTTGTTCGAGTGACACGCTACTAAAATGGCAACGACAATCTAATATGCCGCCAAATGTGAAGTTCGTTCCGTAATATGTTTTTTGAAAGCAGAAGGTAAGCGCCCAGCGGATATTCACAAACAAATTTTTCCTCTTTATTGTGACATTATGATTCAACAAAATGTGATGAAGTGGTGCCGTGAATTATCAGGAGGAAGGACTAATGTTCACGACGAACAAAGAAAAGGTAGGACATCTTTAATCTCTGAAGACATTCAAAAATTTCAAAGAGAAATTCACACAGATTGGCGTTTGACAATAGGAGAGTTGCATGGCATTATTCCTTGTGTCTAAGACTACGATTCATGAAGCCGTGACAGAAAAGTTAGGTTAAAAATAATGGTGCGTGCACTGGTTGCCCCAAATATTAACGGACGACCACAATAAAAAATGAATGAGTTCCGGGCTCACGTTTCTCCCGCGTTACGCAGAGGAAGGAGATGAGAGGTTTTTGGACTCTATTTTGACTGGGAATGGAAACTTGGGTTTATTACCACACTCCAGTATCGATGGAGCAGTCATTGAAATGTTGCCATAGGCGCCCCCCCCCCAAAAAAAAAATTTATTCAAAATGCCGAGTTCAGCAAATAGACAACATTGGTAATTTTTTCTGTGACAGAAGAGGCATTCTCCTGGTTGACTTTATGCCCCCTGACACTAAAATTAAATCCAATGTATAGTGTGAGACTTTGAGACGGCTTTGGAGGGTCATTCAGAACAGAAGGAGGGGAACGTTGACTGATGGCATCTGCCTGATCCAAAACAACGCTCGGGCCCACACCACGCGTGCCACTACTGAGTTGCTTGATGGTTTCAATTGGGATGTTTTGGATCACCCACCCTAAGGCCCACACCACGCGTGCCACCACTGAGTTGCTTGATGGTTTCAATTGGGATGTTTTGGATCACCCTAAGGCCCACACCACGCGTGCCACCACTGAGTTGCTTGATGGTTTCAATTGGGATGTTTTGGATCACCCACCCTACGGTCTACACCACGCGTGCCCACCACTGAGCTGCTTGATAATTTCATTTGGGATGTTTTGGCTCACCCAAATTACAGTCCAGACCTTGCGCCTAGCGATTATCCCTTGTTTATTCACCTGAAGAAACATCTGGGTGGCAAAAAATTCGACCACGATGTTGGGGTGTTATAAGAAGTCATAACATGGTTCATAGGACAGGCAGCAGACTTTTATGACTTGGAGATGCATAAGTTAGTTCCCAGGCTTAATAAGTGTTTGGAAAATGGTGGTGAGTATGTGGAAAAATAAACTTAACCATATGTAAGTTGTTTTAAATAAAAGTTTAGTAAAAAACATTTATTTGTAAATGCTGTGGTCTTTGTGTCTTTACTTTCCGGACACGTTTCGTACCTGTAGAGATTCAACTCTACTCCTGCCAGTTGCACGTGATTGATACCACTGAGGGTCTACTGCGCATGCCCATCATCAGAGACGCTTAAAATATAGCCGCCAATCAAACATACCACAATGTAGCTTATAGTGAACACAGTATACATAGCGAGCGCAGCTCTGTGTGGCTATGGTCAAATAATTTGGTTGTCTGCTCCCTCCCCCAATATTTTTTCCACCAGCGTCTAACTATCCATCTGGAATAGAATTATTTTAACTACGCTAATGAGGTAGGAAGAAGAGGTTGAATTTAAAAGAATTGCATTCATATTTTAAAAAGTGTGGATGATAATTTATCAAAAATTCAAACCCCCGACATTCAGAATTGGGCCAGAAACCTTTGAAATTTAAGAGAAAAGGTTATTCTACAATTATACATAGCCTAAGGCATTTATTCTAAAACTGTGTTTTTTTATGTAGAGAAAATTAAATTAAATGTATCTATTTAGGAAATATTTGCTTTAATTTGGCCAAAATTTGCTTAGCTGTCATAAAAACTGGGTGGAAAAATGGAACTTAATTATTTATGTTCCTCTTTCTCCCACCTTGGCGCACTAATCTTACAAACATAATCATGGAGATTCTTGACAGGGTTTAATCTTTTCTAATCCAATTTCCCGACCCTGTCTGGTACCGCAGCAAACTTTCCCAACTCGCCGGCTTTGAAAATGTTGCTTTCTTTCTAACCACTAACGAAATTACATTCCTTTTCAAAGCGTCAAACTCATTTTTCATTCCGTGTTAAGAAGTGTCAAGGGAAGAAAATAAGTTAATACATCAATTCATATATATATTTGTTTACGTTGTCACGTATATCTACTTTCTCTCTGACTAACACACACACACACATATATACACACATAAAAAAGTGAGTGATGCGAAATTTGGTCTGTTGTTTGAAGTGAAAGGAAGGTATAATAATTATTTCAACGTTTGAGCAACATTCAAAAGGGTAAATAAATAAACAGTTTTTCAAAAATCCAATTTAGGCGTTAAGGGTTGGGTATGGATTAATTTAGATTCAATATACAATATACAGTGTGCCGAAAATTGGTAAAACTATTTGAAAGAACAAGTCATTGACGATATAAATTACATCAAAACTAACACAAAGGCTTCTTGTTATATTTAAAAAAATATATTTTTGTGTTAATCTGACAAACTTTTGACACACTCGAAAATAATATTTTTCTTTTAAGCAATCTATACAAAGAAATAAAAACCGCTTTAATTTCCAAACAAGTTTATTCTTTAAAATGTGTCTTGTAAAATTAGCTAAATGAAGCATAACTTTTTCGTCCACGAGTTCCCACTTGTTTAATTTTTCTTTGTTATAAAACTTTATAACCAATTGGGTGATTACTGAGTAGAGTTGTCAAAATAAATAAATAATAAAGTAACACGTAAAAACTTGTCAAACTATATATTATGCTAGTTGATGGTAACTATATGGTTTATTATACCATGCATGTGCAGATTTTATCTATTTGGCTACTAAACAAGATCCAAGTTTATAAATGCAACACATGAAAAGATAGCATCGATTTATTTAGGGAGTGAGGCAAAGATGAGATACATAAATATTTATACTTTTATTGAATTAGCTACCATGATAATCCTTTTATGGTGAAGTTTTCTAGCGATTTTTTCTCCCTACAGTTTATTTTATTATTTATTTTATTTAGCATTGCGTCCTACTACCCGTACGGGCTATACGCCTATTTACTAATTACGGTAATAGTTTTAGGGATTAAAAAGGTTAAATTTATAGGAAATTTACATGCATTTGCGTGGAGTGAGGGTATTTAAAAAAAACCCACCCTCAGTGCACCTGACTAAGATTCAAACCTTGATCTCCCCATCGTCGGTAGTTTAAGTCTTTTGCGAGAGTAAAGTTTTAGACCATGCGTCCACCGAAGTGGGGTTTGCCTACAGTTTATTTCTATTTAAACCGTTATTCGTAGTCATACAGTCAAGCGCCCTGTCTAAGCTGAAACTACTAAAATTATACATGGGACACTCAAATACTAGATTCTTGGAATCCCTCAAAACTTATGGTACATTCAAAAGATTCTATATTTGTAAAAATCTCAACAAAATATCTCATATACAATTATGAAATCCTTGAATTAAAAACCCAAATTGGTAAGAAATATTACATGAAAGAACAAACTTATGTTAAGATTATTAATTTTGTTTACTCAAAAAATGTTCTCTCTTTGTTTTTATGACGTAATAAATATGATAGATAAAATTATATAATTTGTCATCAGCCTTTAACGACTCTTTAAAAAAAAACCACGGAATTTTAAATATTTTCACTTCAACTAAAACTGTAGGGGAGACCGGGGTACATTTTCCAAAGGGTCAAGTTTTCCAACTCACTTTAGTTTTGAAATGAGCCGCTAGATGATGCCAGCGGGCAAACTGGTTGAAGTAGCAACACAGCACACATCATCTACGGAAGTTTTAGCTTAGTAGCTGCTGTCACATCGTCGGTAGACCTATTTTCTTCATTTTTTAGCGGTGAGTAAGCTTTCAGGTCATTATTGAAATTTAAAATAAACGTCTTAGCATTAAACTTACTGTTTTGACATTGCATGTACTAAAAAGGGGTTTCTTTCGTCATGTAACTATGCGTTTGTTTTGCAAATAACTTATACCGCTACTCGTCAAGGTAGTGTCAAAGTTCCAATATGGTGACGGTGCAGGTTTTCCAACAGCATTCGGGGCACGTATTCCAACACGTGTCTGGTTGGAAAACGTGGCCCGGCCTAAATCAGCAAGTCTTATTGTATAAAAAATGTATTTATTGTGTAATAAAATCGGCCAAATAACCATATATGAAATGGTTAATTCTAAAATGTGTTGTTACATATTTAAAATGGTCCGCAATTATAAAAAGAAGGCCGACAGAGGCTCGTACATTCCTGAAATAATAAATGCTGCTCTAGTAGCAGTCAGGGAGGGGTGCAGTGTCAGAAAAGCATCCGTGGACTTCAATACTACCCGTAGGATTCTGAACAATTACTGGTAGAAATTCAGTTCCTTAAACAATCCCCTACAACCAATGCCAGCATCAGATGTGATCCCCCGCCTGCTGTCTCTCAACCGGAAACGCCTCCACCGTAATAAATTCTACCGGAAACGCATGTTGCCCTTGTCAAACCGGAATTTCCTGTGCCAGATTTGCTCCAAGTAGAAGGAACACTGCCAGAAGTACCACCACTTGTAATACCTCCTCCAAAAATGCTAACAATAGGATACGCAAAAATATGGCGAGTAAGTAGGCTACGTACCCCCTTAGGGTGGTCGCTAACGTAGCGACGACGACCGAAATATAGTCTACTTTGAATTCTGCCGACAACTGGGGGTCATCCCCTGATCATCCCAGCACTTGACAGTTTTCTTCATCCATCAAACGGTCACCATCCAGCTTAAAACAGTATATGGGATGCGCTTCCGGGGGGAGGGGGAGGGCGGTAGAAGACTGATTAATTTAAAACTTGCAGTCCGTCGCTCGTCGCTACGTTAGTGACCAGCCTTAACTTAAGAATTACGAATGTATTAGGTAGATTATATTCTTATTTTTTTTAAAGTAAAATTACATTAGGCTTAGAGTAAATATGATAAGCCCTAACTAACTACCTTGTAGATGGTAGGCTACGATATATATGTAAGTTATAATTTCCCTATTAAATGTTAAAGTTATAATAATTTTTGGGTTTGTTTGTACGGATTTTTACTCCTGAGCAAGAACAAAATTCTGAATCAATACCACATAAATACTTCTGATATCTATTTCTGGCTTACTCCTAAAGAAGTTAGGCGATTTGCCTACACGTATTCTCGTGCATGTAAGAGAAAAGTACCAGAAAATTGGATAGTAAATGAAATGGAAAGGCCTGACTGGTTCAGTTCGTTTATAAAAGGAAACCCTAAAAATTCAATCAGAACTCCACAGGCCACCAGCATTTCTCGAGCAACTAGCTTTAATAGGACAAACTTTGGCATGTTTTTTTTAATAATTTGACAACTGTATTAAAGCGATAAAACTTTGGGCCTAACGACATATGGAATATGGATGAAACGGGGGCAGCCACGGTCCAAAAGCCAGATAGAATAGTTGGAAATCATGTCTTTGAAAAAAATAGGTAAATTAACCTTGGCAGAAAGAGTAACTTTGGTAATGGCAGCATTCGCTGTAAATGCTGCAAGAAACGTCATCCCACCATTTCTGATTTTCTCCAGGGTCAAATTTCAGAAACATTTTCTACGTGATGGCCCCACTGGATGTGACAGTGATGCGAACCCATCATGTTGGATGATGGAATTTTTTCTGCTAAGTTCACCAAGCACATTGTAAGTTATTTACGCTGCTCAGAAAAACGACCAAGTCTACTTCTTCTGGACAATCGTGGTTCCCTTCTCTCAGCAGAAGCATTGTACTACTTCAAGGCTAACGGTGTGACTTTGTTATAATTCCCTCCTCACTGCAGTCATAAGCTACAACCCTTAGATCACAGTGTGTATGGATGCCTCAAAAGGAAAATTAACATGGCTTATGATGCCTGGGTGTGCACAAATAAAAGACCTATAACAATTTACGTTGTCCGGTCTATTTTGGCTAGAGCTGCTCCACTGGCGTTAACTCCAGTAAATATTATGACAGGTTTTAAAGTTTCGGGAATTTTGCCACTGAATCCTGAAATATTTACTGACTCGGATTTTATGCCATCCTACTTTACTGACAGGCCAGCTACTGCCGTACCAAATCTTGAAAGCACCAACCATCCTGAACAGACTTCAAACTTGCCAGAAAGATCGAATGTTCATAGCCTTAATTCAAACCCATAAAAAGCGTAAAATATTTCTACACCAATGCACTTCCGAAGAAGCTGTTCCTTCTACATCCAAACAAACTTGGCCTACACCAGACAAAGTTAGGCCTTTTGAGAAAGCGGCATCTAGGAAGCAAACACTGCGTGTAAAGATAAAAAGGAAGTCAGCTATACTGGCTGATACTCCCATTAAAAATTAGCTGAAAATGGAAAACAATTTATCTAAAAAAGTAAACTGCAAAAATAATCAGACAAAAGGGGCAAGAAAAAAAAGCCAATCCCGGCCAGGAAGCTGTTTGAACCTTCGTCTTCAAATGTAAAAGGCATTAAAACATCAAATCCTAAAAAAAGTTATAAATATCTTACATTCAAGTGATGAAGATGAGGATTGTTTATGAATTTATTGCTTTGAACCTTACACCAAATCTAAGGCAGAAGAAAAATGGGTGCGGTGCACAAACTGCTTGAAATGGGCGCATGAAGACTGCACCAAAGGGTATATTATATTTTTTGTTTGCGTTCATTATGATTCAGACAATGAAGAATTTTGTTAAAAAAATCTGTCTTTGTAAAATTGTTAAGTGACAGTTTTTGTATATGGAAAATTTGCCCTTGTACATTTTTAGTAGGCTGGAAAAATTAACCTGCATACGGGGCACATTTCACAACTTAACATGATCAGACTCAATAATTTGCTATCAAAAACCATATTTACTTTTTGGAAAAATAATTGTACTAGTTTGTTGATAAATGTATACAAAAATACAATGATATCCTGTCTACCTCAAAATAGATAAAAATTAAAAATACAAAAATAAAATTATAAAAAGTTTGAAAACTTGCCCTGGTCTCCCCTATATGTTTAAAGATGAAAGAATTCGTATTTTAAAATTTTTAATCAAATTGTCCGATTAGGATTTGAAAAATATTGGATTAGACCTATTTTATAAATGAAAAATACATACATAGTTTAATATACTTCAAGATATTTTCTAGGTGCAACATACTTTAGATGGGTCTATATCACTAAATCACTACACCTCTTGGCCTGAACGTTTGAATTCCTCTTTGAATTAAATATGGTTAAAAAAGAAGATTTAAATATTAGTAATTTTCCTATTCAAACTCAGCTCAAAGGGTGACATAATGGTTTGTGAGAGTGACTCTTTTCTGGCTTGTCACGGTTCAATCTCGTCTGGATGTTCATGTAATGTTTCGACATGCCTACCTCCAGGCGAAATACAGCCATTGTTTGTGGCGGACTCTGGACATATCGATGACGGTCAGTGCTCACCCATTTGTTTGACTTTATTGACAAGCCCCTTTGACAGAGCTGACCTGCACTTCATTTTGTTTGAGGTTTATTAATTATATTTTTATCGGAACATTTTGACCCTGATAGAAGCTTTGGCTTTTGGGCTAGGCTACAGTCAAATTTTCATAGGAAGCATCTCATCTGACAGATAAAATATTTACTAGATATACTCTTACCTAGTCCAACACACTATCTCAGGCAGTTAAGGAGTCCATTAACTAAGGATCCCAAATTCATTTCTTGTTATGACAGAAGCAATCTACCTTGGTTAAATTTAGCTTTCCCCTTACACAGTGATGAATTAACGGCTGGGGGATGGGTGTTGTGTTTGTTTTAGATTTAGGTTAGCTCATAATTCATGTGTTTATGTAGTAAGTAGGTTCAAAAAGTGCATATTAAATTTACAAAAATTCTTTCACATATTCATACTTCAGGTCAAGTGATCTGAAGATGTCACTTTTTTTAGCACCGGGTCTTACTACCCGTTTGGGATGCACACCTATTTAATATTTATTCTGATATATAAGGGATTGAAAGGTTGAATTTATAAAAAGTGTACCCTAATTTTCGTGGAGGGAGAGTGTAAAACGATTTAGGAAAACCAGTCTCAATACGCCCAACCGAGACCGATGCTCGATCTCACCGTCATTGGAAGTCTAGTCTAATGTGAGAGTGACGCCTTAAACCAGGCGGCTACCAATGTGGGTAGATGTCACTTTAAATATATATTATCAATAGGAATCAAATAATAAGGTAAAATTGTATCAATATTGGCTAAAATGATTGTATTGTTTCCTAAAAGTCCTTTCTATGAGAGGTAAAGTGTATCAGAACAGTACACAAGCACTGATGGTCACGTGGTCTAAGGCTTCAGACTCAAAATATGATCAAACTCGCTTTTATCGTTGGAGGTTCCGCTCCCAAACCCCCAGTGGATTTCCTTTGCAGGTGAATGTAAACTAATGTAATTCCAGAGCTGCTTTTTGATAAGTCTTACCATTTATCCAGAAGAGACCTCCAAAGAAGGGTCCGTCCCGACTTTAAAGTTGCTCCGCCATTTTGAATTTTTTTTCGGGGGTTAAAAATGATTTTTTTTTAAATTTTTGGAATTTTGCCGTCGGTTAAATGGTAGAAGCTATTAGTTTGCCAAATTTCGAGTGTCTAGCTAATCTGGAAGTGGGTAAATATTAATGTTAGTGAGTGAGTAAGCCATGTGGCTTTATAGTAGTATAATACCAGTAACGAGGTGGTTTTAAATATATGACGTCATAGTATTCAAACAAATGCGTATTCTGTTCTTCTAAACTACTCTTCCTATACGCATAGTTTGGATTAAGCTTTTAATAGGCTAGCTGGTGCACTAACAGATGGGAAGATAACGCTGTAAGGCCAATGTATACATGTCTCTACCAGCAAAACTTAGAGTAAATGACCAATGTATTTTTATCAAGCGATTTGTAGTATAAAATAGAAATCTCAATGATTGATAGAAGCTGAATTAATATTTAAAACTATAATTTAACCAAAAACTAATATTGATTAATACTTTTCCTCAGATTTGAACAGAATAGACCCTAATCATATTTACCGAGTTTCTAGCGCTCAAGATAGTGAGTAAAAACAATTTTTTTATTAAAATATTTATTTATACTATACCGTTAGAAATTATTCTTAAATTATATCTACTTATTTAATGACTCTTTCAATTTATTTTATGTGTACCATGTCACGCCATCCTTTCGAGCGCTAAGAAAATATATTAACTACGCTAATATTCTAGGGATGAGGAATATGGTATAATTAAGAGGATATATACCCACATTACTGTTGAGAGAGAGTGAAAAAATGTTTAGAAAAAAAGACACGACCGGATTACGAACCCGATCTCCACGACAGTGACAGTCCAGTCTATTGCGAGTTACGCCTTAAAACATTAAACCATTGAAACCAATGACTATTTAATTAATTAGTTAATAGTCTGCAAGACCATCAATAATCATACGATATCCTCTACTTCATTGATATTTATTTATTCATGACGGCCTTTCATAAGGCAAATATTAGCAGTGACCCCAGGCAGTACTGGTTTAGTTAAGGTGAGGTGCTAGTGAGCGCGAGTTTAGTGCAGTATTTTGAAGTTTTTATAGCATTAACATTATTTGGCCAAAATAAAGCCAATATTTCTTCTATAAAACATAGAGTTTAGTTTTCCGCACATGCTAATATCAATATTTGTTGAATATCTGTCATGAGCATAGCAATATTTGGTGACAATCTTTTTAAATAAAGATAAAAAGTTGTCATTCAATTCCAGGACACCTTTGACAGATATTAAACAACTGTTGAGATTAGCCCGTGAAGAAAACTAAACTCTATGTTTCTATTGATGAAATATTGGCTTTATTTTAGCCAAAAAAGTTTATGCTATAAAAACTTCAAAATACTGCACTAAACTCGCGCTCACTAGCGCCTCACCTTAAGGCGGGGATGTAAGGGACACGAGAAGAGATCAATCTTTTTACAGGTTTTATTTTAGCAAAACATGTCTTTGGTCAAAATAAATATAATATTTTTCCATTAGAAACCAAGAGTTTAATTTTCTTCATACGGTAACCTCAACTGTTCTTTAATATCTGTCAAGGGTGGTCTGGAATTTTATTACAATTTGTCTCTTTGGTTAGAAAAATTATCTCACCTAATTCATCTGTGCTCATGACAGATATTCAGCAATTGTTGATATCACCATGAGAAGAAAATTAAACTCTACGTTTCTACTGTAGCGATATTTTATTTATTATGGTCAAAAAAATGTTTTACTATAAAAACTGTAGAAACCCTTACCTTTTCTCACTTTCTCTATATACCCACCTTAGGATGAATTTTGAATACTCAAGTTTCTGATTTCAGGGAGTCTTAGCTCAAATGATAAAAATATAGAAATGATGAAAATATTTATTGCAAAAATTGCGTATATACAGTTATAATAAAAACTATTAATTACATTTTTATGATTTGAAAACTTTATATATGCATTTAGCCAACGAAATCCATTAGTTTATCGAACATGAATAATTAAAAAAATATTGTAATCGTGCATTCATGCCGGAAGACGTTTCTCTCTGCAATAAACTAAACAAAATATAGAACGAAAGGTTGTAGTGTATTTTAAATTTAATTGTTTAATAGTCAATATTTATTATACTCGCGTAAGTCAATTTTTGCCGCGACACCATCAGAATCCCTTTTGGTGAGCTCCAGAGGGGTCGCGATCCACAGCTTAAGCACGTGTGCTTTATTTGTTATTGCTACTACGTGTTAAGTTTGAGAGTTCAGCCTGATACCAAGATAAGAACAAAACTAGAAGTATAATTGTAACCATCCTCACACTTATATTGATATATTCCTCCCAGTTTGAGAGCCACCGAGCACGTTGTGTCAGTCAAACAAATAACTAAAAGTTTACCAACAGTTAGGGGAGATCTCATAATGTTGCTTTTCACAAAACCATATACATATTAACCCCCCAAACCCACCCGATCCTGGTGAATTATTAGTGGGTTCTCACCGCAAAGTGTAAATTACATTCCTCATTATGTGTTTAGGGGGAATTACCAGAGGAGGGAAAAGGGGATGAGCAGGGAACACATATGAACATATGAATGTGTGTTTTTTTACTGTATAAGAGAGATAGAGCTCGCATACCTGGCCAGTGAGGATGCAGTCAGAATACCTAGAATTTCGCAAGTAGCATCAAATTTGTACGATTCAAAGTTAGAGAACAGTGTTATGAGGGGATGTTTGGAATGGGAATTAGTTGAAAGTGGGAGAAGGAAGTTGGAGGGTACCACGTGTGTATTTATGCCTCGCTCTATATTGCACACATGCATGTCCGTGGTAGCACATTTGGTTTAAGAGCTCATATATAAAGCTAGTTTGGGTTTTGCATGGCTTATCTCTTCATTTTTAACTCATTTTTTGCTAAACAATCACCCAGAAAAGTAAAACAATAAATAAATTATAACTTATTATAACTAAAAACTAAGAACTTTTGACAAGCATAGTTTTCATATTTTAATATTTAAACTCTAAATATAACTAACTTTGTGTGGCTCAAAATAATTTAAAACTACTTCGGTGGCGACATAACCTAAGGAATCACTCTCGCAATAGACTAGACTGCCAACGACAGGGAGATTGGTGTTCGAGTACGAGTCAGGTGTATTGAGGATGGTTTTCTCTAAAGTATTCTCCACTCTACCTTCATGCAAATGCTGGTAAACTAACTTTAAAATCCATTTTACTCATTTGTAACTCATTAGCGTAATTAGTATATATGCGTATAAAATGAACAGGTAGTAAGTAAGACGCGATGCTAGAAAGAACTAAAACGGATTTTCTGTTTGTAACGGTATCTTTGACAGTAGATATGAGGTAAGCAAAAAAATAGCATTTTGTAGTTTTACTGTTAGTATTTAAGATGATGACCTCGTGGTGTAAGGGTACGGTATCAGACTTCTGTGCTGGAGGTCTAGGGTTCAATCCTCAGTCCCGGCACAGATCTATCTGATTGTCAAACCCTTCCTTCACCTCTGACAAGACATTTTGTGAATGAGGGGAATTCCAGGCCTCCACCGTGGTTTGGATCCCACGTTAAAATATAGGTCCTCCATTTCATCTAACAATCAACCTACTATTACACATTAGCGTAAGTGCGTACAACCCGAACGGGTAGTAAGACGTGGTGCTAATAATAATAATAATAATAATAATAATAATAATAATAATAATAGTATTTAAGATCATAAAAAAACCTGTGAACCAAGTAAGTTATATCTAATCACAAACTATCTTAACATTGGTAAGCACTCTGTGCCAAATACCCAATAGAGTGGCTGTTAATTAATTTATTTGAAAGGTTGACTCTCAAAGAGACCAAGTATTGTAACATTTTTTTACGGTACTTAGAAATTAAATTCACAATACTTATCTAAGTATAACAACACGCCACTGATTGAGATAACATCAGTTAGGAAATGTAATTTACTTATTGCATTAACAAATGTATTGCATAAGAGTAGGGTATAAAAGTTACTATCATTATTAGCACCGTGTCTTACTACCCGTTCGGATTATACGCACTTACGCTAATGTCTAATTTTGGGTGATTTTGAGATGAAATGGAGGACCTACAGTTTAACGTGGGATCTGAACCACGGTGGAGGCCTGGTATTCCACACATTCACAAGTTGTGATTAATACATGTCTTATCAGAGGTGAAGTAAGGGTTTAGTAATCAGATAAATCTGTGTCTGGACCGTGGATTGAGCCCTGGACCCCCAGCACTGAAGTCCGACACCTTACCCCTAGACTGCCAGGTCACCCCGTAGGGCATACAAAGTTTCCACGCATATTTTTTTTACTTAATGATACAAGTTCAAAGGATAGGGAACCAAATAATTTCTCAATTTAAAAATAAGTCACCGTCAAAAAAAACTAGCCTTTCCATTATTTATTAAAAATACATTGATTATAGATTGCCCTTGAACTAATTAAGAGTATTTAATTCCATTAGTTTTGAAAAAATTAATTCAATATATCCGCTAACTATTTTTGAGAGTTAATTCAATTTAAATTTTTGCCTCTGAGATAAGCATTTTAAATTCTTCACTTAACTTTTATATATCAGGGAGTATATTTATAAGAAAATATTTCAAATATTGTATTTAGTTGAGTCGATTTTCACTTAAAGAGGAACTAGTAAAGCTTTTCATCTCAATATTATTTCCCCATTTAAAGTATATATATATATATATATTTTATGTATACATTTTTATAGCACTACATCTTACTACCCGTTCGGATTATACGCTTCTATAATAATTACGATATTGGTTTTATTGATTAGGAAGGTTTTATTTAAAGAAGTGTACCTGAATTTTCGTGAAGAGAGAGAGCGAGAGAAAGAGTGGAAACTATTTTGTAAAATATTAGCCTCATTAAACCTTATTGCGATTTGAGCCTCGATCTCTCCATCATAGGCAGACTAGTCAACTGCAAAAGTAGCGCATTAGACCCCTCGAGACGGGTAAAAAGTGGTAATATTTGTAATAAGTGTTTCTAATATCTAAGTTTAAATTACCTCTCGCATTGTTTATTTAAGTTATAAGATTTTCGTTAGCTGTTTTGATGACGAACAAAAAATAAAACGATGGATTCGAAAGCTTATTTTACATTTCAAATCTAAACTTTTAGACTTGAAAGTCATTGTAACTGCTAAGAGGGGAGTGTAAGGGGAGTGAATAAACTACTTGGAGTTTTAATGGTCTCTCCAACTCTAACCAACCCCTATTCCCACTCTCTCACTCTATCCTTACCACTCAGAGGGACACCCACACACCCCCATCACACCATAGTCTCGTAATTGAACCAGCTCGACCGCTCTAACGCAAGTAATTAAATTGAACTTGGTGATGCTATTGATGATGGTCTTCATATGTATGTCAATACAATTTACTTAATAGAAACATAGGAACCAAGGGCCCGTGCACACGAGATTTTTCGCAAAGTACACTAACTACAGGGGGACTAACAGTCATGAAACGACATTTTGGTGGTGTAAGTAATCCAAAAGTAGCTAAATTAGTTTTCAGATCATTGTCAATTTTTTTTTTATCATCGCGTCTTACTATCTGTTCAGGTTATACGCATATATTATAATAAAATCAAATGGGGTAGGGATGGATAAGGAAGCATTTTAGAGGTAATCTACAAATATTTGTTTATAAGAAGAGTGTCCAACTATTTAGGAAAAAACACCCTCGGCATACCCAACTGGGTTTAGAACCCTGATCTCCCCATCATCAGCAGGCCAGTATAATACGATAGTAACGCCTTATGACTCATTAAAAAGCTTTTCTTTTTTCAAGGCTTTGTTTATCTTATCACGAGAGCTTAATTAAAATTTGTAGTAACATATACTTAACAAAATGTCTGGTTTCTGATCCATGTCGAGTGTACTGAAGGTACTATTTACTCAAAGGTTTCCCTCTATCTGTCTCTCTACAATACTGTATTAGTATTCAGAAAACTTTTATCAAGGTGAGGCAATATGCATAATAATTTAAAAAAATCCTATCTAGGGTCTCGGTTTCGAACCACAGCGTGCTGGAGATATGCCCACCCCATAATATCAATTACACGCCTAAGACCCCCTCCTACCCTCAACCTAGAGACTAAAATACCCGAAACAATAACAAGATGTAAGTAAACACGTCTTTCTAGATGCAATTCTGATGGGTGCTTTTGTGTAAATATTGAAAGATGACGTCTGAAAAGGGATTTTAACCTTGTTTGTCCAGCTTTACGAGCTGTCCACTCTACCGACTGAGATATCCCAGATCTCCTTCATGTCCATATGCTATTTAAGTAAAAATAAAACTCTCATTGCTGGCCGCATGGCCTATGGCGTCACTCTCGGAATCAGACTAGACTGCTGATGACGGGGAGATCAGGCTTAGAATCTTGGTCAGATGCGCTGAGTAGTTTTTTTCGGAATTTTTTCCTACTCTATATTTGAATGCGGGTAAATTCCCTCTAAATTCAACCTTACTTATTCCTAGCTCATTAACGTAATTAGTACTTATATGTAAGACCCAAACAGGTAGTAAGACGCGGTACTAAAGATAATATCTTCGGAAAAAATATTTGGCCCCAGATAAAAAAAAGTTTAGCCAGGAAAGAGGATAACATTTTTTTTTAAATAATGAATTAGTGGATTAAAACTAATCTCATTTATATTTAAGGTAAATATGGGATAAATGGTAGAATATTCGTGTAATGTTGTGAAATTTAAAATTATTCTCAGCGACTAGAAATTTAGGGTGCCCCAAAAGCTACCGCGCTGTAAAGTATGACGTACCTCGTAGCAGTTCTCCCTATAACAGACGTTGGAAATGTCCTATACGTGCCTCAAGACCTGTCTGGACATGCCATATCATGTTATATGAAGAACAGTAACTTTTGGGACACCATGTATACTATATATTCAGAGCTTCGTCCCCTTGCCGAAGTCGATGCTTACCTTCCGAGACGAACACGAAGATGGAGGCGGGCTCGGTGTTTGACGCCGAGCAGGTGTAGTTGCCCGAGTCGGTGTCGTGGGCGTCCCGGATGGTGAGCCTGCTCTGGGTCTTTGGCCCGGGCTCAGTCTCCACTGTGATGCCGCCCCTGGAGGTGTCGTAGTTGATCATGCGGTCATTGTGGTACCAGAACACGTACTGGGGAGGGGTTGGGCTCTGCAACAAGAAGACGGGGGTAGGAGGGGTTATTTCGGAGCCCTTCACTCGGCAACGCTAGGCTTAGACACAACGACCAACGGTCCAATTTGCATAGTAAGGGCCTTATCTGACAGATAGAAAAGTTACTAGCTCTACTTTCACATATTCATATGTCAAGTCATGTGATCTGAAGCAGTGGCCCCTAAACTTTTAAAATGGCACACCACCACAACAATTCTCGTATTTTGTAGTATCACCAAGATACAAATTATATTTAGATACATTTTTAATGGTGTGCAGGCTGTGAATCTGTATGAGCTTGAATCAGTGTTGCCATCCTTACAATCACTGTTTCATTCAATGTTTAACTTTTGGTTGTAATAATTTGTCGTAATATATTTTATAAGATTTGAAGGCGATTTATCTTTTTCCGACTCCAATTGGCTTGTTTTATTTGGCTTCTCACGGCGTACTACTGGGAAGAATTGTATGTACCACTGAAGGTACGCGTGCCACACTTTGGGAACCACTGATCTAAAACTAGTAATTTGGATAAATATTTGTGTTACTATAAATTTATTTATGTGATGTATTTTACATGAACTTTATAAACAGACTGAATATATTAGCACACAAAAATGTATATGAGTGAGAGAGAAAGGGTCTACCAATTTTATTTTGAAAGGTATTACCTTCCTGGTTCTTTTACGTGCCACAATCGACATGGGACCGACATCTTTACTTCCCCTCCGAAGGAAATTGTGCTATGGATTTTTACTGCTCAAAAATATTCATCCATCTCAACTGTGTTTGAACCTACGAACATCGGGTCTTGAGGCGAATATTTTACCCCAAGACTACAGATGACGAAGATATTGCTACCAAAACCAACAAAATAACACTAATATTAGCGTAAAATGATACCAATGTTGACCGTTATTTTTTAATTTTTCAATTTTCTAAACATCCGTTTACTTGCATCGATGGTATAATTGTTTAAGGTATCCCTCTCGCAATAGACTGGACTGCCGATGATTGAGAGATCGGTGCTAGAATTCTGGTCGGGTTTAATGAGTGTGGTTTTTCTTAAATGGTTTGCTACTCTCTCCGCAAAAAATGCGGGCGAACTTCCTCAAAATTCAACTTTCCTCATGCTTAACACATTAGCGTATTTAGTACACACGCGTAGAAACCACACGAGTAGTAAAACGTAGAGCTAAAATAAAAAGGATTTTCCTATACAAATTGGAATGGACACTAAAAAACATATATTTAAAAATACTAAATTAAAGTGAAGGAGATGGATGCATTTTAGGTTGATTCTGGATCCTAAGTACAGTCCACGTAAAGGGGGAGGTAATCATGAATGTTTAAAAATATTGTAAAATTTAACATATCCATTTGTTGAGTCACGTGATCTGCATCTGTCACTGCAGTGTAAGAAAAATCTGTGGTAAAACTCCCATACATATATTGGAAGTAATTAACATATACAAGTATTGAAGTTTTCCCATAAACGGTCATGGGAAAAGTTCCATACGTTGGTAGTAATTTTCATATCCTGGGTCGGTAATTTTCCCATACCTGTGTATGGAAAAAATAATATTTGACCACTATGAAGGTTGTATTTTTCATATGTTAGGTAGGTTTTTTCAATGTTCTTTTATGAAAAAAAAATTATATTTTACCTATACATTGGTTGTAATTTTTATATACTGGGATGAGATTTTTCCCATGTTTAGTAATGGGATAAACAAGATATCATCAATGCATTGGTTGTATCTTCCCCACATTGGGATATGGGTATAGTGACATTTCACCAGTAAGTTTGTTGTATTTTTCATATAATGGATAGTTTTTTTATTTAACTGGATATAAGAATAGTACAATTTATCCAATTTATTTATTTTACATATTTTACATATTTTACAGTTTATAGAAATATAAAAAAAAACTTACTCTTTTCTGGGAAAAAAATACACATTGCTGTGTGTACAATTGTCATTTAGCTGAAAGATATTTCCAAATATTTTTGTACAAAATAAAACACTTTTCCATATTTAATATTTCAATTAAAGACCTCACTTTTTGATTACAAATCACACACAAGGTGGTACAAACTGATAATTAATGCTAGCACAGCCGTGTCCATGGAAAGGTGACCCAATTCAATAAACATTATTTTTATTGAAAAATGACAGCTGGACACGGGGATCAAACCCGGGACCTTTGGCGTAGCGCGCTAATGGTCTATTACTGAGCTATACAGGAATCGTCCCGGGCCCAGGGTCATTCTTCACTCAGTTTAAGCAATGCCTGTAATAAACCTTGTGTGCGATATGTAATTAATATATGATTAGTTGTGAATTCTCCCAAGCTTACACCTGGCAGTATACCAGCTATTATTGAGTCAAGATGGTTGTGGAATCAGATAACTCGCTTAATGTAGCTGATGATTTCCAAATGTTGATCAGACTCTGCCTTCAAATATCAAGAAGTCCAGATAGTATAATCATTGTGCGCAGAGCAGCAGGGATCTTTGTTTAAAAAATGACTAATTATTTAACATTTATTTTGTTGTTAAATAAATTTTAATATATTTTTTATTTAATAATTTAACATTAGTGATGACTTATAAAAAGTTAAGAGAACCTAATTATATTTAAGAGCCGAAAAGAACGGAAGCTTTGTTTCTAGAACCAGAACCTTGGAATGGTTGTTTGGAGAACCGAAACAGGAACCAGAATCGATAAACATTTTAGCTCTACTCCCTGATATCAAATAACATTTCTGCACCTTTATAGCAATTGTTAAACATATACGTATTTATAAATTGGTATATTACCCTAGTTAATTTACTCACATCATAAAAGAATTATTCTTAAACAAATTTTACTGAAGAGCTAAAATAAATTTCCTTTGAACTGAGATTTTCACGCTAAAGAGAAATTTAAACGTTTAGCAAAGAACACAAAATATTGGTTTATTTAACAGTTTGTGAATGTTTTATTCAATTTACACACAATCAAAAATACTTTAATTCAATATTAAATGTTTATTAAGCTATAGTGCGTGATAAAGGGCAAGTTTGCATGTGCCCATTATTAAAGTGTGGTGTAGGGGTTCAATTGTGCACATGAAAGAGAATACTGACAACATCAAGAATAGTTTCCAGCCTTTCCGTTTCAGACGGGACGGAAAGAATGGTAAAAAAAACTTTTTTGGGGTTAAATTACCCCCACCCTCCCCCAAAAAATAGGTATCTCTAAATAAGTAGAAAATAATAATTTGAACAAAAAAAAGAGTTTTTTGTCAGAAATGGTTTTAATATTTTATACTTTTAAAAGATGCTCAACTAACACAAGGGATGCTCCGATACTTTTGATACAATACCAGTATCATTACTTTGACTTTAATAAAAAATTTTAACGCCATTTGAGATTTAAACGGACAATAATGACACTTTGACAATTTCTAAAAAATTAAAATTAGTCAAAATGGCAAGATAAGTAGAGTAGGGTGTGGGGAGGGTGGGAGGGGAAGGAAGCGCCCAAAAGATGCAGCATGTGCACCATTCACTGATCAAGTCATCTCGGTTGCACCCGGAAGTTGTCATAATTGAGACGTGCTCCAGTCAGACTGCTCAGTCATTTAGTTACAATTTTCTTGTTTATATTGTTTCTACTGTTTTAAGTTTGCAAGCGGTGTACGGCTCGAATCAACAAATGAATTACAGTCAATTCCAGCTTTTTTTTTTAAATGAAATTTCATGTGCTTTCCCAATTTTTTCCAGACACAAAAAAACTTCCTTGTATTTTCCAGGTGATTTCCCTGTGATTAGTATGAAACTATACTGAAAACTAAATATTTTTAACTAAGTAATTCAGGAGAGTGATTGTTTTTGTTGTCTGTTAAAGTGCCTAGGTCTACTGTGTTCACCTGTGTGTTTATTTTATAAAGGATGTGTTATGAATTTTAAGATTCTCCCACATGTCAAGTAATGTCAAGATTTGGTCCAGGAATCCCAAATTTGTACCGTTTATTTCACAAAAATAGCATTTTTAAAAAAAACACATAAATATCATATATGCAGTTTGCCTTACTCTAACTTACTCAAGATTATTTAATGGCAAAAAAATATGTTTTGTTGTGTTTTACAATTGCAAGGCATTTTTGAATTTTAAAATATAACATAGATCAAAAGTTTGAAGATATTCTAAATTAACATATCCAAGGGACGACCAAGACTTTCCAAATTAAAAACTTGTCACTCTTTAGCTTACAGGTTTTTATCAAATAATAATAGTGTGCATAGTAAATGTATTGGATCACAAAAACCTGTTAAATTAATACAAATTACAACGGTTATTTATTCAACGCCAGGACTGTTTTATCGACAATAGCGAAACACACCTTATCTCGGACTAGGTGGTTTTGGCCGTGGCAACACTTCCACCCTCTGCACTACCGACCCACTATTCCTGAGGTATAAGCCTCAACTCAGTGACATCATTCATTTACACGGGCAGAGTACCCAGGCCTATTAGTATCACAGAAGCCTCTGTACAATGTAAATACATCAAATTAAATAACTTGTGTCCTTTACTGCTGTTAGTTATTTTTATTCAAATAATAGCCTGTTAAGCACAATGGTACATAAAATACTAATGATATAAAAATCATAATCATCCTCAAGGATTCAAATTTGTTAATATAATTTATTTACATTTATTGAAAATATCACTGCTTTAATGATTTTTTTAAACTATTCTTCAACTACCAGGGAAGAACACTAGAGAAATTGCTTTATCAAGATTCCAACACACTAGTCAAAATAACATTTAAATTTGCCAAATAATCTACAATAGTTATACATTTTTTAACCATCAAATATTTTATTTTCAAAAGCTGTAAATACAAATTTACATAAAATTATAGCGTTATATATATTTTTATTAAAGCAACTCCTTATAATGGTTTTGGAAAACAGTTTTCCCACACTTTCACAGAAGACTTGCTTTGGGATATTATTTTACTTACATGTTAACTGTATTCGAGATAACTATTAAAACATGCTCTTGCCGAGTGTTGCGCCAAAGTGGAAAGAATTTTTCACAGTGATCTACAGATGTTATGGATTATAAAAATATATAAATAAAGTTGTTTAAAAAAATCACAAAGTCCTTAAAGGGCTGTATGAAAGGATGATAAACGTTCCCAAAGTGTAAGCAAAGGAGGAAGACGCCTTGATTTGCCGCAAGAACATCAAAGTTAAGTCTCACATAGATCCGGTCCTGATCAGCCTTTCATCTTACTTTCAGAAAATGTGTGCACATGCATTGTGCATTTGTTTTCGAGGCAACATACTTCACGATATGGTGCTCTGATTTTCAGAGCAGATTTTGTTTTAGCTTGTTTAGTAATGGCGGCTGCTAGGCCTGGGCCTAAATGATCTATATTTGGACATAATCGATGATCATTTATAATGGAAGATAATCAAGTGGTGATATAATTAACAATTTATTATAAATTTGGTTTAATTTCATTAAATTTAAAAAGCAAGATAATTATAGAAGCGATTTACAACCTTTTGTAACTTTTGGGACACTGAACAAGGTGCAAACATTTTCAAGGCACACCATCAGTTTTTATGGAGACTTTATAATTAAAGAAATATGTCTTACGATTGTGTTTAGAAATTCGATATCATACATTATAATAGTTTTATTGAAAAAAATGTACGATAGATTTAAAATGTTCAATTGATTTTTCTCATATATGTGAGTACTTTATTTGTGTAGAGGTGTATTTTCAACTTACCAGGAACTATAGCTTGGTTATACAGTTTCTAAAAATACTTGATACATTTTCTGCTTCTCTCCAGATTAAATGAATCAAATATAATGCTCAATAATTGTCAATATATTGATACTCGACAGTTTTAAAACTAACACTAACTGTAATATGTAGCTTGCCAGCCACACTTTATTGTCACCTGAATTACTTTTTTTAATTATACATCTATTAATGTCTAAAGAGATGTCATAAAAAATTAATAGTTAAAATGAAATATAAATTTAAAAAAAAAATTGATAAGAGCAATATAGCACAGAATGATAAAGCTGATTCAAACAACTGACTAAGGACTCACATTAGCAGCCTGAAAAGGTTAATAGTGTGATTATTACGGCTATTTGAGGGTCTGGAACAAGAAGAATGGAAGTAATTTGAATTTTACAATAACAACTGTGTTTATAAAAATATACTGTAGGCCGGCATCTAAAATTAATATTGGTGATATTTTACTCAATATTTTGGTCTTCTCCCGACTCTTTACAGCACAAAGGTTGAAAATCGCTGTTATAGAAGGTAGTGCATTTAGATACATTTATTTCGCTATGGGGTGTGGTATCTCTGTGTTAAGTTTCATCACATGACTGCTAGCAAGAACTTCTTGCAGGCCACCCACCAGTTATACTTTTAGAATGATTTAATTCTCTTTCGTAGAGCTTTACTTTTTGAATCCCTTAGCAGTAGTCTTGCAAATGGCTCTAAGACTAAATGCATTTTTTTTTGTAGTTTATTCAATTATTTGTTTAGAAATAAATTTTATTATGCCATAAATATAACACATAAATAGAAATTATGATCATGCAGAAATGTCTCTACACATAAGTTCTATCAAAATGATAACGCATATTGCATAAAGAATTATGTTTATATATTATGATATATAATTAGAAGCATGCAAAAGGGAGGTGTTTTTTTGGATAAAAGTGGTGTTATTTTTTTCAAAAAGCAATAAAATTTTAAGCTAAAAGTGATATTTATGTAGATACAAGTCTAATTAGTAGTTACTAAAAAATTAGGGCTTAAGTCCGGAATAATATAGCACCATTTATACAGCAACATTAGGTTAATAGCACGAAATTACTATGTTTAATTGTATTTTCATACAATATATCAATGGTTTCACTAGGATTCGAGCTGGTGCTATGGTTTTCTGGTCTTGTTCCAAAACGAGTGTTTATTTTTTATTTCTCTGTGGCAAGTAATAGTATTATTATTATTATTATTATTATTAGCACCGCGTCTTACTACCCGTTCGGGTTATACGCACTTACGCTAATGTGTAATGGTTGTAATGGTAGGGTGATTGTGAGATGAAATGAAGGACCTACAGTTTAACGTGGAATCCGAACCACGGTGGAGGCCTGGCATAAGTAATAGTAAAATAAACTATTCTTACAGTGTTAACTATAGTAGCAACTATTAAATAACTATAGTATAATGATGATAATAGTTAAAAACATTAATAATTGCTATGTTTAATTAATCATAGACACATTGCCATTGCGATAAACGTGGCTCCTATGTAACTTATTCATACGGGCTGAGTGGTTATTTTGCTATAATTCAACTTCCATATAATAATTATCACAAATACCTTTCACCTGGTTCATTTAATTATGGACTTTTAGCCTAATCCAATTATTAATAACTGTCACCCAGTAAATATACCCTAATTTGTATACATTTTATAATCCAAAATAAGCGGTGTTTCTTGCTCTTAAAATTAAAAATTTTAAATTAATAAAAAAACTATAAATATCCATTTTATAAATATAGACGTTATAAAAGTTGCTTTAATTTTTTTTTCCAAAGGACTTAAAAACATTTTTATTCTGTAAAAAAAAGTTAGAGTTTCGTAATTTTTTTCCAATAAAGTATAGCCCTAATAAAAAAAACATACGCAAAACATTTACGAAACCAAAACCCGAGGTTTTAAAGTTAATATTAGCTCACATATAAATATAAAGAGGGGTGGGTATGAGGGATTCATATATATAAAGGGTGAGGGGAGAGAGAGGGTAAGGCACG
This sequence comes from Timema douglasi, assembly GCA_901482245.1. Taxonomy (NCBI): domain Eukaryota; kingdom Metazoa; phylum Arthropoda; class Insecta; order Phasmatodea; family Timematidae; genus Timema; species Timema douglasi. The sequence goes on along the minus strand of CABEEJ010000961.1, from coordinate 19,470 downwards.
GATCACACAATCCTGGAGTTTACAGAACTTACCCCTCTTCTTCATCTTTATCCCCCTTAAACCCCCCACCCATATCACCCCTCCACACCATTGTGACGTCATAGCAGTTGCACGAAGTCTGTCAGTCGGTGATATGCGCATACTAATGACAGCATTACCAGGCGATTACAAGGGGACGTACTAAGCGTAAGCCCCTTATTTATGCGCTAATCCACTTATTAATTGCCTCATATTGAAACTAGAGATTCAACGTGTGTTAAGTTGATTCTTACTAACTTTCTATGAATAGGTTATGTTAAAGCTAGAACTTGAGATTTTATATAAATTACCATACTGCTGGCTTAAAATTAATTAATTAAAAGTTTATGAATTTATAAACAGTAAAAAATATTAAATACATTATTTGTTTACCTTATGAATATAATATTTTTTCTTTATTTTTATAATCTTTTATTAAAAAATTACAATTCTAAAATTCCAAACTAAATACATTAATTCTAAAGAAATTTTTCGCATTTAGTTTATTTGAGATATATAAGGTGAACTTTTTAAACTACTGATTATATAAGAACACAACTGATTTGCTAACTTTATAGAACAGATACAACACCCAGCCAGCCTCCGCCAGTCAATTCATCATTGTGAAAGGGGAAACCCACATTTCACCACAGATAAGTTTTTTAGCCATTCCAGGAGTCGAACTCAGGAGTTTAAGCTCAGTAGACAGACATTATACCGACTGAGATAAGTTATCTGACCCGAAGAAACTCATATGCATTCTAAGGTAACTAAGCTATTTGAGAGTCCTTGAAGTAAAACGTAAGTAAATTACGTGTGATGTATTTTTACTAACTTTTACTTAGAAATTAATATGTATAAGTAAAAAAAAAACTTTAGTGTTCATTATAACATTTTTGAACATAAGTGACTGCGTGCAATAAAACGAAACTAAATTTTCATGAAATTGACTAATTGACTATTTAAATACGATATTATTTGGTTGATTAAAATATGTAACTTAAAGTAAACTGTGTGACGTAGCATTTCACCTAAGGAGTACCATTTCCATAGTGTAGTAGTCAGTGCACCTGGCTACGAGCCTAGAAGTCCCGGGTTAAAATCCCGGCTGGTACTATATGCATTTTTTCCAGAAAGGGGAATTACCTTAACAGTCCCCAGCATGTGGCAAGTTATGTTTAAGTTATGTTTAAGTTATTCCACTGGTTATACACCCTCATACTGGCACACTGAAAGAGTCTCTACGGAAAGGATGTACGATTAGTATACTCGGGCATTCCCTGGCCAACGGTAATTTAGTACTGGCTATCTTTCCACTACTGGGCCGCAAGAGATTTAGCCCAGACGAGCAATGTTATATTTCCTTAAGAGTGAATGTTATTATTTCATAGGAAAGCTTTTGTAACACTAAAAGATGGACTCAGAATTAATACCATTCAGTATACATATTCTGAAGTTATCTATAAATCTGTTAGGTGGCCCTGGTGGTCTAGGGGTAAGGTGTCGGACTTCTGTGCTTGGGCCTGGGGTTCAATACTTGGTCCAGGCACAGATTTATCTGATTACGAAACCCTTCCTTAACCTCTGACAAGACGTGTATTAATCACAACTTGTGAATGTGTGGAATGCCAGGCCTGCACCGTGGTTCGGATTCCACGTTAAACTGTAGGTCCTCCATTTCATCTCACAATCATCCTAACATTACACAATAGTGTGTGTGTAACCCCAATGGGCAGTGAGACGTGGTGCTAGTAATAATATAAATCTGTTTACTAATGCTGAAAACATGAACAATAATATTATTTTTACAGCATTATACTTTAAGTAGCCTAGATCTGTGTTACGTAGCACTGTGACGTACCCACCCTCTACCCCATGTAACTTCATGTAGACATTAGATCTTCTCATATCACAGTACCGTTACATGAATTATATCTTTTCAATTTATTTCCAAACTGTCGTACGCATACCCCCTGAGATAAGTGAAGTTTTTCGTGAGATACACAACCTTTCACTAAGTTTTTTAAATTATGAAATATGTTTTAATAATGTCAAGTATATTAAACATATTGACTCAGATTTATAAGTGATGATAAATACTTTTGTTTGGTTATCCTACCCTCTTCAATGGCTATGTTTAATCTCAACAATAGGGGGTTATTGATATTGGGAACAGAAGTATATACTTTACTAGATAATAAGGAATTTATTTCTAATTTTTAATAATGAATAGGTTCCAGGAGTACGTTGGTTAGGACATGGTTCTTGAAAGAAAGTACGTGACTGACGAAAGTTGGGAAACACTGGTTGTCTAGAGATAATATGGGGTAGAATTTGCAAGTAAGAAGAATGTCCCAGGGGAAGATATTGTGGTAGCCCTTAACAGGGGTGGACATGAACACGTCCGCAACTGAGCAGCTGTGTGCACGACATATGAACTTCAAACCTCCCTCCATTGGCTGAAAGGTAGAGGATTAGGACCAGTTTTTAATGGCGAGACTGAGTACTACTCAAATGCCGCGATATACTAAAATATACAATACGACATTTACCTAGATTCGAATGGAATGAGCTAGTTCTATATATTAAACTGACTTATTCCATTCTGGTTCAGGTAGGTGTAGTCTTGTATTGAGTATAGCGTACTAGTTCTGATTATGAAATTGACCCTTAAATGGGTTTAAAAAAGAATGACGGCTTGGAAGCTGGGTACTGAACGCGATTGGATGAATAAGTCAACTAAGTGCGACGACTTGTTGGATGATACACCTAGAACTGTATGGGGAATGACTGTATAGGTTTTTTTTATCACCACGTCTTAATATCTGTTTAGGTTAAGAGCATATATGGTATCTATTCTAATGAGGTAGGGATGAGGAAGAAATGATTTTAGAGGTAATCTACCCTAATTTGCATGGAATAAAAGTGGGAAACTATATAGAAAAAACAACTCTTATTAGACTGGACCGGGATTCGTACCCCAACCTCCCCATTATCAGCAGGCCAGTCCAAAACGAGAGTGACGCCTCATATCAAATTTCGCCTGTGAGGGAACCACAGGTCTTAAGGAGAAAAGCTTTATATTCGCTCTCTCTCAGTCAACTGTTGTCAAATCTCTTCGCTTTCAACAATGTTGGAAGGCCATGTGCTCTGTGTAAGAAGGAAATACTGGCAACATCGACTAATCATCGTTGCGAAACTGGTATTATATTTAAGGGAATATTAACCACAAAAAAAATGGCAACGCTCTTTCCCCAAAGTAACCATGCAGTTCCCTCAGAGATGACATCTAGTGTACACCGTTCGGCTGCTGAAGCGGATAGACTTTAGATGTAGAATTGTCGATTGACAGGGCGTGGTTATTGGGTGGGTGGGTTGTAGATGCCCACGTGAGCTGTTGAAATCATACCTCGTCAGTACAAAAGATAAAACAGTGACAAATTTTATAGGAGTCAAAATCTAAAATGAAGAATTTTAAGAACATCCAGTATTTACTGATATTGACAGAATCATGTCAGGAAGCCATGTCAATTTCTAACGTAATATACAAAGAGTAAATGGGTGCTTAATGTTTCGGTAAAACCAAAGAAGAATGCGAGGAGAAAGTGATCAACGGGATCGCCTTCCACCGATGCCTAAGTTTAATCGATATATCATTTGTAAACTAAACTAATGGTCCTAAATTTGATTAGCTCCGATGACCTGCATAGGCAAAAAATATAATTGGTGAAATTGGGACTTTTCTTTTCTTTTTTTTGTGTAATTCGGGTGTTGATATATTAAGTCATCCCAAAAGAGATAGATAAGCCTACACGTTTAATACCATACACAAATAAAGTAAAAGGAATCCCTTTCGATAAGCCGTAGGGTATTTTCGCTTCTGATGATGTTGACACAAAAGTCGTTGACTAGGAGGAACTTTAGAAGAACGATGTGAGAGATAGTAGAGAGGAGGTGAGGGTTATCAAAAATGTATTATGTTTGTTATTTGCCCCAACCCTCTTAATGCGTTAGCAGTATTGACTCCCATCCCTCTCCATATGAATTTATTCAGCTGGGAAAAATTCAGGGAGCTCTTTTTTTAAATCATTGGAATTGTAAGACATATTTGTGATAATTTTCAAAGTCCACCCGATATTTATGTGATGTTGATTGCGAAAAGAACGTAAATTTGTGTTTTCAATAAATTTTTTAGTTCAAGTTTAAATTCAAGTGAAAATAACAAAAAAAAATTATCTGTAATTTTGTAATATAAATAATTGAGAAATGCTTATTTTTGAAACTAAAAATACTGGAAGTAAGGGAGATTCAAATCTTAAAATATGGATCAATATTTCTAATGTTAAATAATACTTTGGAAAGCCTAAGCTTGAATATTTGGGTTCATACGGGTTTATTGAATGACGTAAATTGACAATAATGGACGTCTTACTCAAAGGGAATTTTAATGCTACCCTAAGAAGATTGATGGTATCTTACACTTCAAATCAAATATAAATTTAATTTGCATATTCACCCAAACCAATGGGCATAGGGCATAAATATTAAGTTCTTTTATTCAAGATTGCCCACGAGGGTACGGAGGTTTTTTTTGCCCAAATTGTTTCTCACCATACCTTCACACAAATACGAAAACCTTTCACCTTTAAATTATACCTTCGTCATCCCTAACAAATTATCATTATTAACAGACATATGTACAAACTTAATTGATATTGAGATTCAATTAAAATAGTGTGCATGTAATTAACCAAGCTTTAACACATTGATACATTTTCAAAACAAACTTGGATGGAAAATTAATATTTTGCTATTCTGTAAATACAACTGACCATAATTTTGGGAGACCCTCTTTTGATTCTGATTGATGCTGCACTTCAAACCATATATATACAGGGTGACCGTAGAATGTGAGACAGGATACATAAAAACGACAAAAGTTAATATACACATGTGTCTAATTATTTGACCTTGCTTCCATATTACGACCAAGGGATTCTACTTCACTGTATACCATAACTAGATATATCTCAACCTGTTGTTTAGGTATGTTCTATGGATTATTACAAATAGGTACCTGGAATTAAAAAAATATAGTGTGACATTCTACGACACTACGACTGCAGGCTTTCATTTAGGCCAAAGGTGGCCATTTTGAGCATTTCCTACAATGTTAGGCTGGTCCACATTACTGGAGTACAAACATAATTATAACTTGGAAACAAAGTAAAAAAATACACACATTTATATACATTTTTTAATTTTTTGTGTGTCTCCTTTCAACACTGAAGTGGGTCCCACAAGTTACGGTACACACTGCGTGTATGCATAGCTTTACAAACAATGGTAGCACAACATAAACTTACTCAACACACATTTCTCTCTAGAGCAAACTTAAAAACATACCGTAGTTTACTTGAATTTGATTGCTAACACCTAATAAACAGAGCGATCAGGTAAGCTGAGCTCACCATGTTTATGACGTCACATCCTTGTGATTAGCTCGATTGTGTTTCATCCGTTATGGGATTCCTTGCCTCTACTCCCTCCATTCCCTTAATAACAGGGTTGAACTCGTAGTTTCAGGGTCGAGGGGAAGGAGGGCGGGTAACTGTCGGGACATGGGACAACTTCCCGTTCCTACCATCCCCTAGGTTAGATAACTGGGCACATATTTCCAGCTCAGTGGCGTAAGAGGGGCGTTTACAATCCGTTTCTCCTTCTCTATACGAACGCTCCCTAAATTCATGTCAACTCTTAATCCTGAATCAGATAATGAGGGAAAATTAATGGTATAGTAGTGTTTTTTTCCCTGTTTGTCCTGTGAAATAAAAAATACACGCGTTTTATTTATTATTCTCTTTTATATTGTAAGGCTATAAAAGTACTCGGATTATTTCATTCTACGCGAATGCTATTTAATAGTATGATAACCATTTTGATTTCAAATACTTGCAAAATATTAAAAACGTTAAAATAACTTTTTTATGTAATTTTTAAAGCTATTGTTATTTGAATTATATTGCGATCCACTTCGGTGGCCACATAGTCTAAGGTGTCACTATATCAATAGACTGACCTGCCCGTGACGGGGAAATTGGGGGTTGAATCCTGGTTGAGTGTATTGAGAGTGGTTTTTCCCCTATGATTTTACACTTTCCTGCATAAAATTGCGGATACGCTTCCCTTAAAATCCGACCTTACTCATATCTAGCACATTAGCATGATTATTACACAGGTGACAGACGTATAACCTGAATGGATAGTAATACATGGTGCTAAAATAGCCCAACTCTATTGCGTTACAAACTTATTTCAAAGGTTATATTTAATTTGGTAAACTAAGCCAGATATTTATAATTGCCACTATACTTAAAAAGCATTGGGTGGGTCTGAATAAATGTTATATTTTTCTCATTTAAAACAATGGTAGGCCTACTCAACATAGCATACAGTATATGTTATTATTTATAGTAATATCAAAATATCTATTATTCTATTAGTTATGCTTTATGAAATAATGATTATACATTTAGTTTGAATTATAATCAAATAGATGGTATATTTAGAAGTTTTGTATTCAGCTACACATTTTGTTGACAAGAACAAAACAATACATAATAAAATAATGTGCTTGTTCTAAGGAAGTTAGTGTTTATATTGAGATTGCTCTAGAACGTTTGAAATTATCCAATTGAAAAAAATTTAAAAATTGAACAACCTCGTATCCACTTTTCAAAAATTAAAATTTACACTTTATAGGATCTACAATATAATTGTTCTGTCAATATGAACAATATGAGTGTAAAAATGAGAGTAGTGTATTTTGGAAGGACTATATCGTCATTCGTGGGAAACGAGGGTGGAGAACCATTTAGGAAACACCTCCCTAGTAAACCCAGCTAAAACTTATACACCATCCACCCCATATACGTAAGTCAGAAAAGTCTAGATCAATACCTTAATCATTTTGGTGTATTTTTAAAAAGATGAAAAAGTTAATTAAACAGATGGCATTTTTTAAATATTTAAATATATAGAGCCCACTTATACTTAGTCATTTTTATATTCTAGTTACCCTGGATAGAAACATGCCGATGTTTATGTGTGCCACTAAACTCTTTATATCACTCTTATTGAAACAAATGTGATCGACATTGCACATTGTTTAAAAACTTCTCTCCCCGCTATATTTGTACAAATAGAATGTTTAAAACCAAATCTAAACGGGGATTTTGTCCTATAAATTTGATTATAAAACCCACCCACTACCTCTACAATTCCATACCCAATCCATTAGCACTGTTGATAGAGTAATAAAATCTTCCTTACAAAAAATAATAAAGTATTTGCTTCGTTGAATTTGCTTTCCAAATAAAACTGTGGATTAATCACATCTCTTGTTGATTGATAGTATTTTTACTACCGTATCTTATGACATGTTCAAGCTATACGCTAATATAATATGATAATTACGCTAGTGAAATAGCATTTGCTCGGAGGGGGAGTTGGAAAATATATAGGAAAAAAAACACCTTAATATACACGACCAGGATTCGAAACCCAACATCCCCGTCTTCAACAGCCCAGTCAGTCTAACACGAGAGTGACGCCTTAAGACTGACTATTTGGTCACTGAAGAGGGTCTTTGATAAGTTAACCCTGCTCTAATTCTATTTGACTTTCATCGGTTTGGCGTTTCGATTAGTTGTCTAAACTGTTGTGAAAGAGGTACAATTTAACCTAAAGGAGTTAAAAGTCTTGTATAGATTACCAGGGTGTTCTTAGCCCATATATCATAATACTCGCCGCCAAAATGTAGCTAAAATGTATTATTTCGATTTACAATGTAAAATGTTTTATTACTTTCCATGAGCCTCTCAACACGTTTTGAGTGCTTGAAGTTATCCGTTGATAGTCGGAAAGTAGGTTGACGAGTCTGTATAATCTCACCCATGGCAATATACAATTAATTATCACCTAAGCCTCCCATAACCCCTTTGCAGTCGACTTCAAGCCAATTGAACAATTATTCAATTCGCGCAACTCACTTCACGGACTAGCATGTGTGTCCAGTTACAGACGATTTCTCCTCCCTCCTTTTAACATCCTTCCTTCTTCTCTGCCTGTCTCCCTTCCTCTCTGTCTGGTGTGCTACTAATATATGTAAATTTCTATTATGTTATTATGGAAATCCCTAAAATACGTCTTCTTTTAAAAATCAGCGGTTTTCGTGTATATATATTTATATATATACACACACATACACACACATACACACAAAGGTACTGTGCACCACACAAAGTTAATTCTATCTTTTATCTTAAAATAGAGACATCATATATATAATTCAGCAAGCCCTTTTCCGGTAGAAGAAATTACGAGTAAATGACTGAACATATTTTGACAAACGAACACACATTTTAACGGTTAGGAGTTCAGGACGTCGGGAAAAATAATAGTCTTCCACAAAAACCCGATTTTCACAGAGAATTTTCAATTTTTCATTCCTTGATTAATCAATATGGAAACCGTTATTTGCTGCATAGCTGTAAATCTCAATAAAATATATCTATTTGGATAAAAAATAATTATTATTTCTTAATTTGTTGGTCTGAACACATCACAGTTTTCTCTTTGGATGAATATTTCTTTGGATACTGGTCATAACAGATCTAAATTGAGATGCCTAGTCTGAGTAAACATTTAATTTTTATTGGAATATTGTTATCTTTAATTCGCATTTATATCAATATTAGTGAGCTTAATTCGAAAATTAAAAGGCTAAGTTGTTAAATTCGTGAAAATATGTTCTACGTTTTGTTTTGCACGTGATAAAATTATGTTTCACTATGGTTTGGTATGTATTATTAGTTCAAAAACGATCAAATGATCGTGAATAATGTTTAAAAGAATAGCCATTTTAAAGATATAAATATGAGCTATGGTGTTCATTTTTTTTTTTCAAATAAAAGGTTTTGATGTTCATTTTAGCAAATAGTATCACAATACAAATACATAAGTAAAGCTATGTTTTCATTTTACCGCTTAATTTTCATATTCTCTTTCTCTATCAGACTCTCTCTCTCTCACACACTCTTCACTCTCTATCTCTATCTCTCTCTCTCTCTCTCACACACACACACACACACTCTTTCTAAAACTCTCTCTCTCTCAACCGCTCTATTTCTCAAATGCTCCTTTTCTCAAACGATCTCTATCTCTCTCAAACTCTCTCTTATTTCTCAAACACTCGCTCACTCGCTCACTCTCTCTTAAACGCTCTTTCTCTTGAACATTATATCTCTTGATCGCTCCCTCACAAACGTTCTTTCTCTCGAACGTTATATCTCTTGAGCGCTCTCTACAAACGCTCTTTCTTTTTCTCAAATTCACTCTTATCTCAATTTACCTCACTCCCTCAAACTTTCTCTCAAACTCTTTGACTCAAACTATTTCCCAATCTCACTATTTCAAACACTTTCAATCTCACTGTCACACTCACTCTCTCTGTCAAGTTCTTTTTATCTCAAACTCACTATCTCTCAAACCCACTCTACTTCTAAAATCCACTCTCCTTCTCAAAAACGCTTTCCCAATTTATCTCTAACTCTTTCCTTCAATCACTCTATTTAACTCTCTCTTTAACAATTTCTCAATCTAATTATCTCTCTTAAACTATCTCTTTAACTCTTTCTCAATCTAATTGTCTCTCTCTAACTGTAACTCTCAAACTCTCTTTCACAAGCCCACACATTTTCTCTCTCTTTCAAACAATATCCCTCCCAACATTTTGCATTCTTTCTCTCTCGCTCTCTCTCTCTCTTACACACACACACACACACACCCACACACTCACACACTTTATCAAGCATTATCCCTTACATAATATCTTTATTTCTTTCTCTCTCTCTCTCTCTCCTCCAAGACTCTTTTTTCTTCTCCCAGTATTTATATCTTTAACACATACACATACTCTCAATATCACCCGCTCACACTTACTCGATCTCTCTAAAATCCTCATTCTCAGTCTCTTACACTCACTTTTTCACACCCACACTCTAAGTTTCACACTCACCCACACACCTACAAAATCAGACGTTCAAACGCTTACAGTCTCATTTTCCCTAACAAATTTTATCACTCTCTATAACATATAACTTTTCATTTTTATTTGATATGCCCGTTTACAGTAATAGAAATTACGAAGAAATTACAACATATTTGGACAAACGAACACTCATTTTAAATATTAGGGAATCAGGATGCCGGTAAAAGTATTGTCCTAAAACTAAAAGCCAATTTCCCAGCGAATTTTTCATCTTTTCCTTCTATGTGGGCATTGGTTACCTGTACAATTATTCTTTGTTTACATCACCATGGAAACAATTTTTTGTGTATAGCTGTATATTGGCAAATAAAATATTTGTCTCTGTTTAAATATAATATCAGCTCAATTGTTACTTGAGTGGTTTGGTGGAACGAATAAATAGAGATGTGGGAGAGGGATCATTTTAAAGTTCTCAATGGTCTGTGGGGGAAAATATAAGTTTTTATTCAAATTACACATCAAAAAATAAATATCTAAGCAAATTTGATAGCCTTTGACAAGTAAACGTTTAACTAGTATGCGAATGAGGTCTTACTATATAGATACTTTTCCAATAAAAAGTTTAAAATACATTTTAGTGCAAAAACTTGCAGCAACCTGCAACAACCCACTAGTTTACTATAAACTCCTTATATTTGTGAAGCTAGCTAATATAAATTGTTGCAGAAACACTCCACCAAAGTGCATAAATGAAATATTATCTATACTATGTTACAGAAACATTCATAATAATATAGCATTTCTGTCCATCAAAGATTATAACAATCAATATCACAAAGACCATAATAGAATATATATATACATTTGATTATAGCTCAGAGCCTATTGGTTTTAAAAACAGATATTTCGAATAAAAATATTTTAATTTTGAGTATTTATAAAACTTCACAATGATAATCTATTGGGTGTCTCAAGCAGTAGCGAAATATCCTAGTTTGAAATTTTTGCCTATGTAAAGTACCTTTGAAGTCCATTTAATGGGAAAATAAGAATTGCCATATTTTAGTTTGTAATGTTAAACAGTACCGAGATATAAGATTTAATCAAAATCGTTAAAGCGAATTTCAAGAACATCTATTTTTCTCTTTTTGCCGTTCAGTAAACTACCCCTAACTTTAGGGTTGGATATCTAGTCCCGAAGACATATTGGGGGAATTTTATGAAAACCCTAGATATCAAATTTAAGCCATATCGTTAAACTGGTTTTCACTCTAGGATGAGATAAATACAGATGGCACCACGAAAACTACGCGTCGACATATCAAAATCTCAATCTGGTTTTATTTTTATTTACGATCACAATAATTCTCTTTCCGAGGAGTTGAAAGAAAGTAAAGACTGTATCCGATAAAACTCTGTCCATGTTTCATTGAAATCTACATCTTGCTTACTTTCTATATTTGTTGGTTTGTCAACTCAACTATAACAGGATTCTGGTGGGAAATAACTTTAAAAAATTCAAATACATGTTTTTTTGCCATTAAAATTTCTAACACTTTACTTTATTTCTAGTAATATTTCATAGGTATTGAAATTATCTAGGAAAAGTGTAAGTTGCAGATCAAATTAATGTACTCACAAATATATTAAACATATTAAAGAATACATCAGAAATGTTATTTCCTTTCAAAATTGCACTTTATATTTGCCAATTTTTTTTTATAGTATTATCACTTAATGTGTTTATGTTCACATACTGAGGGTGATTTTTCCTAAATGGTTTTACACTCTCCCTCCACGCAAATGCGAGTTCACTTCCTCTAATTCAACCTTCCCAATTCCTAATCCATTAGCGTAATTAGTACTTAAAGCGTATAACACGAACGGGTAGTAAGACGTGGTGCTAAATAGTTTATGTTTACGGTTAAGCCCAGATATATTTGAAAGTTAAAACTTTTTAGGTTGGTATCAGTCATGCAATGCTCTTTGTAGTGATTATGTAGACTATTTAAACTTTACAGCATTAATAAATCAGGCCAAAACAACTTTGGTGAAGCTAAGGCATCTTATCATCATAATATGAAGGGCAAGGTATAAGATAGATCGGTTCAAAATGGAATAAACCTTATTCTTCTGAATATTTAATTCGCCTGAATCATTCGCTAATTATTATACTACTATAAAGCCATATTGCCGATTCACTCACTGACATTAATGTTTACCCACTTACAGATGAGCTAGAAACTTGAAATTTGGCGATCTTATAGCTTCCACTCTGTAATTGTTGGGAACATTCCAAAAAGTTTTTTAAAAAAATAGCCCTGGGAAATAAATTCAAAATGGCTGAGCAACTTTAAAGTCGATGCGGACCTTTCTTTGGAGGTCTCTTGTGGCTAAGACCTATAAAAAAGGCTCTGGAATTACATTAGTTTACATTCACTTGTAAAGAAAACCGATCGGGGGTTTGGGGGCGTAGCCCCCAACGAGCAAAGCGAATTCATAATACATGATGCATGACCTCTAAACATTGTTCATAAGGTGTTATAGTTCCACCTAAGTTATTGTATTATTATAAGTTTTCAGATTGGTGATCAATTTATGGCCAGATTCATAGTCAGATCTAGCATGTTTGATATTTGAAACTGGCCCGTTCTATTATAGTTTGGGTAGTTGTCATATTGTATTTAGTGTAGCACCACATTTTAGGAGTACTGAGTCTAACCATGAAACTGGCCCATAGTATTGACATACATTATAAAATGTATTACTACAAAGAAATTTTCAAGACTGATGCCCAGCTTAAAATTTTTAATTTATAACAACGTATTTGAATATACCTTCATTTTCCCTCCTTAGTTTAGGAGGGCAACATTTTTTGGTCCCTCAAATTCACTTAGTGAACCTCAACTCTACAATCAGAATGCCACATTATATCCTATCTATCGTCGTCACGATTCAAATTATTTACTGGTTGTGATTTCCCTCTATATTTATGTTTTTGATGTAGGGTTAGTTAAATTCGTTCTTATCAAATTGAGAACATATATCTATAAGTAACTAACTCTGATATTATTCAGATTGCATGATTAAAAATGCTCTTTAATAGAGTAGAATGTATTAAACTAACAATCAGATAATCAAATATATACCTAGTATTTCTTACATTTGGGATTTAAGCTCTGTAATCTTTGACAATATTATGAAAGAGTTGTAATTTAAGATTAAATGTTTGAAAGGGGAAAGTAGGAAGACAAAAGCGTGAAAAGACGTTAGAGGCTTTTTAATATCTTGAGTGAAGGGTTTCAACTTCTCACCTATCCATATCGGTAGTGGTTATACAAATTTTCTCTACTTCAAATATTATTTAGTCCAACCTCATATGTTCTATCTCTCTTAGTTCCCACTCCAATTGTATTTGTTTTTATTAACCTTGCTCACACATTTAAGAGGTAACTCATGCCTCTCTCTCTCTCTCACCTCGTTGTATACCTTCTATTTCATTCCCAATTCCCCTGTTCTCTTTAACGTTCCCTTCCCTTTTCCGGCTGTTTAGTATGCACACTTCCATTCCAGGTAAGAGATTACACAAATACTGGGCGCCCTAGCTATTTGTCCGAGTGATCCAGTTAAATACCGAGTGTGTATACAGAGCAGTTCCTACACTGAGTGAACGGGTCTTCTCACACAATCTGCTAAATGACCTCTACACACACACACACACACACACACTTCCTCTACTCTCTCAGGACATCGCTATGGGAATATTTACTGCTATCTATTTTGATACGACGCAATTCAGTGGCCTAATGGTTTGAGGCGTCACTCACAATGCTGACATCATGGAGCTCGAGGTCCTAATCGTGATCGGGTCTACTTAAGGTGGTTCTTCCTGAATGGTCCCTCACTCGCGTTCCACACAAATGGGGGTAGAATACTTCCAAAATGCTTCTTTCCTCATCCCTAATTTATTAGAATAATTATCATACGTGCGTATTACCTGAATAGATGGTAAGACTATGTGCTATTATATATATAGTGTTGAACGAGACCTAAATTGTTGGATCAGTGCTTCTCAAACCTTTTTATAACCGCAAAGATATTTTTAAAACGACCCAGTTTCGTGATACATCTAGCTTTGATAGACATAGTGGGGAGGGATTTAATGGTATTTTATTTTTAACTAGTTTTTTTATTATCTAACATAACTTTACAATTTTTTTAAAATAATTTTCCTAACTTTGTATCTGCGAAGGGTAGGATTGTTTCCGGTGATGACATTGACGTCCAGGTCGATATAAGTCATTTTCAGGTGCAAGCTCTTCCACAGTTACAGTTGGTTTCAAAATTCCAATTTGATTCTTACCATCGTTGAAAATCCAACTTAACAGACTTACGAAGATGTGATAAGGAGAAGGACCATCAAAACTCTACAGGCATGAACATAAAAATAGATTTCCTTACCAATACATTTTACATACTCCCCCCTCCCTTTTAGATTTTTTTTTTCACTTTCTCACTATTTAATGATTTTATATTTTTGATAATTACAAAATATTTACATTTCAAAAAAATTTCGTCACCCACATTTCAGAAACCACTACTGGGCTATATAGTTTATATGTGATTAGGTTTACTGTTTTTGTTAACTTATTTGGGGTTTTAAGCATCCCCTCACTACTTTCTAAAGGGTGTGTTTGGATGATAGTGCCGTTATGCGTGTGATAAAGGTAGGAATGCAAACATGCTAAATTCCTTCAATATAGTACGGTATTTGCGGCACATCTGGGGGAGGGGGGGTTCCACACATATAGTGAACAATGTTCGCGTCACTTTATGAACTGTAACATTTTACATCTTTTAGATATAACTATGCTAACTGTGTGAATAATTCTATAGTACAATATATAATTCGTATTTATTGTTGGCACATAAGCGAATTAAATATATTTTAAAACAGTTAGCTCTGTATTATTACATATATTTAAATGATGGTTTAAGAGTTATCACCACTGATCTGGCTAACCGTTTTAGCATGCCAAGCTTAATATAAATGATCAATTTCCTGTCCCACTTAACAAACTTTCGAACTTGCTAGAGAACAATTCACAAGTGTCTTACAAACCTACAACTTACCAAACAAATGTTCATTCACTACGTTAAAGCATCCAATTGCCAAACACGTCATCAAATGTATATAACGAGAACTGCAGAATTCATTTCATAACGTATAAATACATGGAAGTAGATTTGGCACTTTATGTAAAATGTTTTAAAGGAAAAAATGTTGATGACGATAAATAATTATTATCTTTAAATTCACAGTTTGAAAAGTGAGGGAAGTATAATGTTTAGTTTTTGGACCTTTTTTAAAATTAAAAGTAAACATAAAAAAATTGTATCAAATACAAACTACCTTTTAATTAATATGATACAAGTGTGTGCCACGGATGTCTTTGCTTGGTCAAGGAATCAATTCATCACTTAGCCATTTACCCAATTCAGTGGCCGAACGGCTTAAGGCGTAATGCTCGTGTTAAACAGGTCTACTGATGATGGGGAGGTTGGGGTTTAAATACCGGCTGGGTCTACTGAGGGTGGTTCATACCTGATAGTTTCCCACACTCATTCTAAGCAAATGCGAGAAGATGGATTACCTCTAAAATGTTTCCTTCTTCATCCTACCCCATTAGAGAATACGACGTGGTGATACTAAAAATTATCAAGCAATTTATTGATACAAAGGAAAGACTTGTGTTAGGCATGCAGTGCAGAGCAGGAGGTAGTTGTGTGAATTTACACATTTGTCAGATTGTGCTGACTGGTGTAATAAATAGGAGGATTTTGGCATGAACTAAAATAATATTTTATCAAATGCAAACATATATTTTTACGGTCAACTATGATAACATTTTAGTATCTTATCAGTGTTATTTCATTGGTATTGATACTAGTGATGTTATCTATCAAAAATAACAACCGCGGACATGGGCCTGAGTGACGTAGTATATTATTCCTATTAAAATAGGAATGTAGTGAGCAAGAGTTCATAAGGAGCCAAGAGGTGGCAGACTGACCTTCTCTATGATGCAGACTAGACTGATGCCACTGCCAACGTCCACGTGATGCTCGCCACTTCCCAGGATGAACGCCTCGGGGACCACGATGTGCAGGTTGACAAAGTGGGACATTATCCCTGTGCCCGTCGATACCTGTACACACATGAGAATAAACACACTCATGTCAAGAGAACCATATTATAAGCTTGGATATAGGGACAAAAGACTAGCAGGAAACATAGAATTACAAAAGTAAACATATAAGAGGCTTAACATGATAAATACGTCAATACATTGGATATAAATTTGCAGACATGTTATAGGCCTATATTTTAATTTACAAACTAAGAACAGAATAAGGATTTTAGTGAAAATATGACTACTGTATGGTTATGTTATTTATATAAAACCATTTACAGTTTCAATATATCTTCAATTTTATAATAAACAATATTATAACACTACTTTATAACATTTTATATTTTCTCATACAGACGAGCAATATTAAAATTATGAGAGTGATATTATAAATATAATTAAGTAGAGTGTGTATATAATTTATTTTAAAAACTAGATATAACTAAATGGTAATGGTGCGTGTAGCTACATATAGTTACTAATTACACAAAATAATATAAAGTAATAACATCTTAAGGTTTAAATTAGGACTAATTAAACATTAAACACTTTGTAGTAATATTTTAAGTTGTAATATACTCAAAATCTCTATGATTTACTTGTAATATTATAACATTAATAACATTAAATTGAAGTCAAAATGATAGCTTATACGGATGCATAAATATATTCAAAGCTTTAAATTACCATTGTTTAAACAGCGATTTAAAAAAATCATAAACATACGTGATACAAAACATACAATTTTGATATGTTTGTATGTCTTTAGCATTCTCTTGATATAATCTAAGTTATTCAATGAATGTATGGACGCTCTTAAAATAGGTCCCTGATGCTATAACCAATAATTTTATAAGGTGTAAAAATAATGGTTTCAAGTTGTAGAGTGATAAAACAATCACATGTCTAAACTGTTGCTAAACATATGATTTGAATGTTGTAGAAATGTAAATCCAAAAGGCTTTTTTTCCTCTTTCTGGTAAGAGAAAAGTCCCTTCAAATATCTTATTCCTACACAAATCAGAGTATACAAAGCCTATGATTTGGATATGCAAGAGAGTTGAGTTTAAGGCGACTTTTCACCTGGATAGTGGAGTTATTAATTGTAACCACTACGATGAAGCATTTGAAATATTACATATAATATTATTTCGATACATTTTAAATCTACAGTCAACCGGATAACTTAAATGGAAAATTAAGCTCTAATCGGGCATCGCTTAAAATGCGATTTTATTCATTCTTCAGTGGGCTGAGGTAAAATTCCTTTTAGGAGTTGGTTTATGATTAAATATTAATATTTTTAATAAAATTATTTAGGTCGTCTTAATTTTGCTACTTTTTAATAAATAATTCAGAAACCAACAATACAGTAAGTACCATATAAGTCTAACGAAATAATCAACTTAGCTTAAACATTTAATATTCCTGTTGCAATAAATTATCAACTTAAAAATTTGTTGTGAATGAATGGAAACTCTGAATGCTAAGAGTTTTTTTATCTGAAGATTACATCCAAAGTTTGTACAATTTTACACATTTTGATATTCTTCTTATAAAGCTATACTACTGTTTCATAATTGTAAAAATAAATATTATTACTAGGTCCTTGACGATTTTGTCACCCCTATAAAAACAACTTTAACATTTTCTCTAAAGTTTACTAAAGTCTTAAAACTCCAATGACTTTGTTACCCGTACCTGTGTTCATGCAATATATTGTCAAGCTCATCTAGTCTGGTTTTCCAATGACGGGGAGGTCAAAGTTCGAGTCCCACCCAAGTGTTCTGATGGTGTTTTTATTAAATACATTTTCAATCTACACGCAAATGCGGATACACATTAAATTAAATCTTCCTAATACCAATCACATTAGTGTAGTTAACATAATAAACCTGTGTATATAACCCAACCGTGTAGTAATACAGGGTGAAAATAAACTTAAAATTGTTCATAAAATGATGAGAAACCTAACAGATGTTACTGACAATTTTTTCTTAAATATCCACTATTAACATGCATAAAACATTCATACAAAGTTTAAAAAAAATACAGCTTCTATTCATAGTTTTAAGCAGTTTATAAAAATATATAACTTAGTAAACCAATTAAGAACATTATTTAAAATTCAAGTGACATAGTACATAACATCTTTACTTTATTAACATATAAATATATATATATATGTTTAAAAAACCTTTTTTCCTCTAGTTGTGAAAAGTTTTAAGTTGTTCCTAAAGCAAATAAGAGGGATAAAAAAATGCGAGTTATGTATTTTATGTGAACTCAGGGACTTTTGTTGCCGTGAAGTTTCGTGCGGTCGTCAGTTGTGACCTTTTCTACTATCTCACTTGACTTTTAAACACAAACAAGAGGCAGAGAGAGATGGAGATGGCAGAGAAGTAAGCTATGGAGGAAGGAAGACAACGAAGGACGGAGACAAATTATTTATTTATTTATTTAAGTATAAAAATAACTTGAGTGAACAAAATAATCTACCTCTTCATAGAAAGAATTGCGGTGGAGTAATATCTCATTAGTTGTTCTGCGTGGTTTGTCGCTGAGTTTAGTTGGCGGTAAAGAATGAACTGAAGGATATGCACGTAAAATACTAATAATGAAAAATAATTTTGTTTCCTTAGTTAAGTTGGGGATGTATTGAGTGCTAGAAAAGGTATTTTTGCAGTTTTTGTATATATATATTTTTTGTCAATACAATATTGCTCCAGTAGAAACATAGAATTTAGTTTTATTCACACGATGATATCAACAATGGTTGAATATATGTCTTGAGAATAGTGCTATTAGTTGATACACTTTTTAAATAAATAGTAAAAGTTATCAATAAACTCCAGGACAGACTTGACAGATATTCAACAACTGTATATATCACCTTGTGAAGAAAATTAAACACTATGTTTGTATTAGAGCAATATTTCATTTATTTTGGCTATAAAAACTGCAAAACGCTGGTATTTTCTCGTGTCCGCTTTAAATCTACCTTAAGGTGAATCAATGGATATTATTGACGATATATCTTATTTAGGGAGTATTCGCTTTAACCCAAAAGATTAATTAACATGGCACATAATTTTTTTTACAAAAATTTGTATCCTGGAGATATTTAGTTCAATACGTTAGCCCAGTGGTTCCCAAATTTTTTCATATCGCTTACGCCTTAGGCCAATGATAATTTACCCCCTTACC
>CABEEJ010000960.1:182963-195765 GCA_901482245.1 Timema douglasi | reverse complement strand
ATTAGAGTAATTAGTACTTAAAGCGTATAACCCGAACGGGTAGTAAGACACGGTGCTAAATATTAATATTAATTATTATTAATTATTTTTCAATAAATATTTTAAAAGTTTTGTAAAATTGGCCTTATTATAAGTAGGTGTTTTACTAAAACTCGCTTTGTTCAAAATATAAAAAAACCTTATCCGGAAAATTTACAATCTTAAACGATACACATTTTGAAGAAAAAAACTGCCTTTAATTCAAAACCAAGCTGGCCCCATATATTGGCGAGCATGGGCTAAGGGAACTTATTTAATTACTCGTACTTCAAGGCGTTACTCAAATATAATTATAGCAGAATATTGTGTTTTTTTTCTATAAAATGTCCAACCATGGATCACAAACGCGGTTTTAAAGTTTGGACCGTTCCAATAATAAGGACTTGGAGATTGAGGTTCATATCTTGGTCATTATATTATTATTAATGAATTAGGAAGATAATGATTAAAGATGAAAGTCAAAATCTCAATCGGCTTTGATAAACCTCTTCTTTGTCATGTCCATCCCTCTAAAGGGCTCTACATACACACCAACTTATCGGCCTGACCATTGGGACAAAATATTGGACGTTAGCCTCCACACTCCCCGACTAGCGGTCCAATTTGTCAGTAGCTATCGTCATCTCAGAAAGAACCCACGCCATGTTCCATCTTTATCCAAATAAAAATAATAATTGGAATTGCGTTTAATATCATTATCAATTCATAAAAAAAAATATTGAAAGGAAAAGAATAAAAATAAGGGCAAAAAAAAAATTGGTTGTTAGAAAGAAAAAATATATCACCTGTGGGATTTTACTAAAGTAGTCGTTTCAAATAAATTTTGTAATTTATCAAGAATTAAATATGAATGTTTCTCTGAATTACTCAGTATAGTGACGTAATTTTAAATAGAACGACAGGGTGCACTGTTACGCTACCCACCTAAACGCTTGTAAAGCGGTGACTGACAAGCGCCAGGTTGGTCGGTTAGCCCAACAACGCCACAGACTCAACTTGTCGGGCGATGGGTGGAAGCTGGAGATCGGGGGGTCTGTACCGACCGACCAACCGACCAACTTGGGAAAACATTACTTTTGGTCGGACAACAATCCTACACACTATACAATTATTTATCGGCTTGCTGGCCAGTTGTCCCGAAAAGTTGCTGTGTATGTGTAGGACCCTTATCGCAGTGGTTCCCAAACTTTTCCCGTTTTTTTCCTTAAATAATCATATTTCCTCCTCTCTCTATATATTTTTAGTGGTAGTTATAAACCGGTATTTAAAAAGGAATTATTTTCTTATCACGTCTATTATTTAATAAAAACATCAATGTTAAATTGGCAGTATAATAGTACAAAAAACAACTCTATTTTAGTGTGATAGTTGACACTGTTTTGTATTCATCAGTCCTTTAGTATTGGATTTGATGTTTGACAGAGCACGCCGCAAATCGATTTCCATTTCAAAGTGTACAACTCTGTCTAGTTTTTATGCGAGTCATAGTTGAACATTCGGTGGTGTTGCACGTGGCCGCGATGGTATCGTAGCCAGAGGGTAAAGGGAAGAATTGGGGGACGAATTCAAGTCATGAAGGTTTGAAAATTAACAAATGATTGCTCACTTTTACTTTGAACCAGTAAATTAATTTATTACAACCGGTTGGCAGTGTTGTCAATAACACAAGAAGAGTTACATTAATTACTTTTGAAAAGGGAGTGAATTTAAAAACATCTTCAATTATCAGCTGATTTTTAATGTTATTTTGTAATTGTCTACGTACCTCTAGGGGACGTTCAAGTATTACGTAGGCAACTTAGGGGAAGGGGGCTCGAGCTTTGCTTATTTTTACTGATAAGGGTGAGAGGGGTGTCAGAACAATGCTTACGCAAGACAGAGAAAGACGGGCAAAATTGAGGGAGGGCGCTTCGCAAGCAGCTTGGAATTCGGGCAGCTTCGGGTAGCCATGAAGATGCTGAGTGTCTAAACGAGGAAGAAGTGGAGAAGCCTAGCCTAAAGAAGTAAGCCAAAGCTTGAGTGAGCTAGTCCAAAATAGAAACATAATAATTGAAAGTGTTGAGACGTTGATTCAAGGACCTTGGTCAATGGATTAAATGGAGTTTAGGTTTTTTTTTTATAAAAACAATATTCATGAGTTCACTAAAAATACGTTTTTATAACTTTAACTAAAAGTAATTGAAAATTTAAACTTTTATAATGTTATAACTTGTTCTAATTTTACCAGTTCAATAAATTTAAATTAATTACAACCAGTGTTAATTGTCAATTGGTTCGCAATATTAATTTACACCTTTATGTTAATAATTACCAGTAATTTATAAATTGCATCAGTTTTTTTTTTATCATCGCGTCTGACTACCTGTTCAGGCTATAGGTAAAATGGCATGCATAGTTATTCTTGTGAACAATAAAAAAAAAGAATTCTAAATCTTACGTAAGTAATAGGGGGGAGGGTCAGGTATTTGCTTATAAGAGGAGGGAAGAGGCTTAAAAATGGCAAAAAATGTGCTTACGTGATCTTTGTACGCCGCCCTAAAGGTGCTTCACTCCCCTCAAAGTTGAAAAACACTGCAATTGGGGGGAGGGGGGGAACATTAAAAGAGCCCATCTCACCCTGTGTACAACACCTACAGTCACATTTTAACGGGAAGAGCATTTGAGAAAATACAAATATATTTTTTGCTGCCAAATTTGATAGTATTTAAATATTTAATTAGTATAATTTTATAAGTATTTAAAATCTATCAAAAGCTACAGCTGCACGACACAGGAGTCCGTGGAAGTAGATCTAATGATATTTTTAGCAAAGTATATTACTACCCATTTGGGTTATGCGTATATGTACTAATTACCCTAATGGTTTTCAGAATTAGGGAGGTTATATTTATAGGAATTGTACCCGCATTTGCGTCGAGGGAGAGCGGAAAACAATTTTTAAACCCACCCTCAGTACACCCGACTGAGATTCGAACCTTGATCTCCACGTCATTGGTCGTCTTGTCCACTACGAGAATAGCGCGTTAGACCTTACGACCACCGAAGTGGATGATAAGACACTTTATGTGAAAATTGGACTGTAACTTAAGTAGGTAATTCAAACCAAAACAGGCGTCGCATGGCACGTGCGTTAACTTGTAATTAAGAACACAGTCGAATTGAGACGAATTAAATCGTTGAATAGTTTAAAAAATACTGAAATATCTAATACTTACAGTGTATTGAGCCCAATTAATTTTTTTTCAAATAAAGAATACAGATAAGTGAACTTTGGTGCGTTCTCTAGCTTTAGCGTAATTTTTTATCTAATTTTTCGGTTAGTTTGTCATGAGATGGGCTCTTAAGGGTGCCGTTTAATTGAAGAAAAATATCATAACACTAACATTTCTTATGAAAATGTTAGTTCTGAAGATTCTATATCATTTTAATAAGTCTTAGATTTTATGTTACGAACCTGCTAAGAAATAACTTTGTATATAAGTTTCTAACTAATTACTTCAATATCAGAGCGGCAATTTTTTTTAGAACGGCGTTTTACTACCCAATGGGGTAATACGCCTTAGCATATTTAATGCAAATCATCGTTAAAAATTAACCAATTTAATATTTTCGCGAGTTTTTTTAACTGAAGAAATTAAAATTTAAGTATTTGGTGCAAAAAAAAGGGAAGAATATACTGAGGAGGGGAGGAGGTTACATAATGATTAGCTAAATAACCCATACTCATCACAATACATTGCTAGGATCGTCAAATCTCGTAGATTACGGTGGGCAGGACATGTAGCACGAATGGAAAAATATAGAGCCTTGTTCAGCGTACTGACTGGAAAACCCATCGGGAAGAGACCATTGGGAAGACCTAAACGCAGATGGGAGAGAAACATTAGAATGGACCTGGAAGAGATGGGGTGTAATGAGGTGGACTGGATAGAACTAGCTCAACATAGGGATAGGTGGAATACTTTTGAAAGTGTGGCAATAAGCTTTCGAGTCCCTAATGCTATAGAGTAAGTAACTAAGTGAAATGTAGATTTTTTAAACATCCAATGGGGTAATTTGCCTTCAGTGAATAATATTTTGAACTAACAAACCACTTCTAAAATCACACGGAATTTCTGGATGTCTACCGAAGAAACAAGATGAGTTGTAGACAGGACCTATCGGATCTACTTTAACGAAGTACCTAAAGAAAACAAAAGGAGGGTTGATTATTAATAAAAGTAGCACTATTTGAGTCTATAAAATCACTTGCGTATTACCTTTTTGTGTCTNCATTTAGTTGTGGTTAAGAGACAGCTTATTCCCTTTTTTTGGCTGTAGCTTTTTTTTTTTTTAAATCCCGCAAATTGAACAATGTGTTTTTTGTATCGTCATACAGTTTTGATGATGTCTATGTCAACTCAAGAAATAAACCCTTTTACCCGCCCGCTTTTACCAAACAACTACTACTATCAAAGCCCACACCCCACTCTCCCCTCAACTACAATATCTCCAACTCGCACCGTAACCAATCTTTTGAACTGCGTCAATATAATGCTCTTGAAAGGGTTACTAAAACAGGGGGTGAGGGTGAGAGGGGTGATTGGAATTGGGTTTGGAAATCAGTCGCTACAAAGCTGATAAACAATTTATATTGTTGAGGTGCCCTCGTATTTCGTACGGTGGGTTTAACACCTGGGGGTATTCCTAGGCATTCGTTACGCGCAAAGCTGCCTTACAACCCTCACTCCACTCCTTCATCGATCCACCCTCTCATTGGTCACGTGACTCGTGAGTCACGCATGTTCCACACAAACATACTATGGTTTTACTCCTGACCATGGGAGCCCTAGATTTTCACGGTCGAGTATGAATACACTAGTACCCCTGGCCGAGTGGTTAGGGAGGCGAACCAAGTATATGATTGAACCTGGTTTGTTACCACGTGATCCCGACACAAAATCACCATCAATCTGTCTATACCACCCGCTTCGGTGTCCTTATGGTCTAAGGCGCTACTCTCGTAGTAAACTAGATTGCCGATGACTGGGGGGATCGAAGTTCGAATCTCAGTCGTGTGTACTAAAGGTGTTTTTTTCCAAAATAGATTTTCACTGTACCTCCACGCAAATGCGGACACGTTTCTTAAAAATATAACCTACCTAACCCCTAAAATCATTGACGTAATTAGTACATAGGCGTATAGCCCGAACGGGTATTAAGACGCGGTGCTAAAAACCAAAGTAGTGCGTTAGATAGACCATGTGGCTAAAGAAGCGGGTAGTATTAATATTATTACTAAACTGTGTATTAATAGATTCCTCGTTTTATTAATAACAAATGTGTTTCGATCAGCAAATTATATATTTATTTCACTCTATAACTAACTTAGAAACGTTTGCACAGAGTGGTATAATCATCTTAGATACCCCTTATTCATAATAATATGCATAATATGATAAAATATTGATTTTCAATAGACATTTAACTGTATGACCGTGGTTCGGATTCCACGTTAAACTGTAGGTCCTTCATTTCATCTCACAATCACCCTATCCATTACACATTAGCGTAAGTGCGTACAACCCGAACGGGTAGTAAGACGCGGTGCTAATAATAATAATAATAATAATAATAACTGTATGCTTAAAGTATTACTGTCATTAAAATTGAAAATAATGATATGTTGGCAATATTATTGATGATTTTGTTTCTTCGAACCGAAAACCAAATCGAAAACTGATAGTGAGAAATAAAAGTAATCTGAAATTATATTGTCAATGATTATTAGTGAATCTTGTTGGTAAATTAAATACAAGTGTAAGTCTATTAACAGCTTATAAGAGGGGTTGGTGGGGGCGATAGTTTAAAATCTGCCTTCTTAATAGTATGACGAGTGCTTCTAAAAACCACGCTTTTAAATAACGACACGTGGGAGACAGCTTTCAGAATATCAAGCCAAGATTCGAACCTTAATCTCCATATCACTGAAAATTAAGTATATGGTGAGCCTAGCTTTATACTGCGTGACCACCAGTGCTGTTTGATATCATCGAAGCCTTAACGCAGCAATTAATTCTACACGTCAGCTTTGAACTTTTTTTAAAAGTGGCATAGAGGTGTAACAATCGAGTTATTAAAACATCATGTTCTTTAACACCTGGGACCTCCTGATTAATTTGACAACAAACCTATAAACACTACCCCACACACACAGGGTTTGATAGTATAGGCTATATCTTCAGGGAAATAAGATAAAACAGAAAACCGTATCGGAAAGAGAGTTCTTGCTTTTTTTTAAAAAAATATTGTTCCCATGATATTTCTATAAATAACATTCTTGTTGACTCAAAATTCTTTTTAATTTCAAACAAACTTTATTTTAACCGTCAATTTATACGGCGAGTTCGGGGAGCAAACCTCTTACGCGGTCGGGTATGCATCGTTCTGCTTCGTCATGATGTAGAAGTTCTTCTTTAGAAATTACACAACACCTTCTAACATAGTTATAACAAGACGTGTCTCCCCCTACTCCCACTAGAAAAATAAAAAAATCAACAACACAACATTGTTGGTGGACACAATGCATTCCTTAGCCGGGATAAGGCAGGTGGTAATTTTCTCGATATTCCCTCCCTCCCTCTTTTCATGCTACTGTGATTGAATTTCATGGCTTAAATCACCGAGCCTATGGGCTACGTCAAATTTTTTGACACTGATTTAAGTTATTTTCTTTGCATGGCTTCAAGACAATAACAATAGAGATCAATTTGATCATGAATATAAATATATAGAAAAAATACAGTAGTCGTTCAAGTCTATATTAGGATAGATGAATTCAACGTACATAGAAGAAGAAAAAACCATGACCTATTTAAAAAAATGCTGAATGTTTTTATTGACGGTTTAGGTAGCTCGTTTATTTTAATTGGGGATGAAAAAGAAACTCTACATGATTACTGGTTGGTAAAAATTGAGGTAAATCATTATATGCGCATTCGTACAGTTGTCATTGTACTATTGGCAGCATAAAGCCCTCCCGTTCGAAGGTGGCTGCGTCATCTGATAGCTCTCGCGATCTTAATTGATCGGCTCATATGTAGCTGAACATTTCTGCGCGTACATCCCAGACTCTGCCTTAAAATAGGTGCGAAGGATGATCCTGAGTACGGGATGACTCCTGGATAGTTCAGTGGTAAAAATATATGTGTACTAAGCCAAAGTACCTAGCTTCGACTCCAGTGCAGAAATGTCATTTTTAAATATAAAGAATATATATAGACTATAAAAATGAGGTATACTCGCTATTGACGGATCAATTCTATAGTTTTACTGATGCCAATTTCATTATTTTGGTTCTTTGTTTCTGGTCTTACATTTTAAGTTTTATAATTTTATAAAAAAAAGAATTAGATGAAACTAGCTCATTTTCAGCGACGCTTCACGCCAAATATAGCAGTATATAGGCCAAAGTAAATGGTTAGGAACATAGATCCTTAAACATCTACTAATTTATAACAGGGCCACAAGTGAATATTCTAAGATAATTGATTATTGTTTTGTGAGTTTTAAAGGATCAACACCTCCATATCCTTAAGAAAAACTGCAGTGTGATATTTTGCTTCGAGTAGGTGACGCACTTATTCACATTACAACCCAATCTAAAGCCATCTTACCACTTCCCCTCCAACACATGTAAATATATTATTACAAACGAAAAATTCAGTCCACTTTTCATAGGATGAGCCCTATCTAAAATCTATAAAATTTAATATATTTACTTTTACGTAAACATAAGTCAAGTCATGTGCGTGTCACCGTTGTTTGATATTATCATTACCTATAAAATAACATTAATCATATCTGTTACCAATGTTGACAGCAAAAAAGTTTATATTTCATTAAAGGCTCATTTTTTGAAACTTGGACTGCAGATATATGTGAATAAACGATTTTTCAACAAAATAATTTGTTTATCAACTACGCAACATAAGACCATATTTATAGTCATTTGATTGTGGACATGTATTTATACCAAAGAACCGAACAAAATATTTTAATCAATTAATCTTAAGGTTTGCATGTGTATCATATGTTAGTAGTGAAAAGTTTGTCTGTGTGCCTGAAAGTGATTGCAGGCCTAGATTACTCTGGATCAATTATATTGAGTATGTGACAGTTCAAAATGCTACTCGATCTACTTTAATATATTCGTCGAATGTATTTGTCAGCAACTGATTTCTTCTGACAGATAGTATAGTAATTGTTTATAAAATAATATTAATATAGTTAATTGATTTTCAATGTTGACTGAAAAAAAAAATCTCTCTACCTTTCTACTACGATTACTCTATAGATTTGTTGTAATAGTTTTAAGCTAGTTTATAAGTCTAGTAAATCTTCATGCAATTCAATATTTGAGATTACGTTTTCTTTATTGGAAGTTTTAAACTTCTATTTTAAGTTCAACCCCATCGATGTCGATTATGTTAATGTCATGATTTTTTAACCTGACTCTTACCCGTAAGTTCGAGATTCGACTTTGCTCTGGGAGGATTCTATAGATTATCGATTACAATTTCCTTAAACTTTTTGTTTGAACACTATTTTTAAGTTCAAATTTAAGTACATACATTTAATGAACTTGCAATTTATTTTATTATTTAGCACCACATTTTACTACCCGTTCGGGTTATACGCCAACTACTAATTAATACTTGCATTCATACACACTTGACCGCCTCTGTGGTCTAGTGGACTGAGTTTCTGGCTACAATTCCAGAGGTCCTTCGTTTGATCCCCAGTGCTTATAGATTTTCTGTGAAGCAGTGGGTCTGGAATAGGGTCAAACTCAGCCTCGTGAGGACATATGAGGAGCTGCCTGAACGTAAGAGTGGCAGCTACGGTCTTGAAAACTGAAATTAATGGCCAGATGGTTCATTGTGTTGACCACATGAAACCTCCATCCCCAGAAGTTGGCGTCATCTTTTGAAGCAGACTGCGGCCGCTCGGTCAGTATAACTAGATTGCGGGCTGAAGCCATGTTTTTAAAAAAACTTTATCAACACTTATGCACTCTAAATTTCACATACCTCGCTTGTTTTCACACTGTCTTAAGACTATAGTTTGGCCCAACAACCTCTTGAACCAAAGTCACCACAGAGGCTCATAAACGTTCTCGACCACGGTTTTTACCTGTTCTCGTGGCATACGAGTTACCTTATCATTCATGCACTCTACTATTAAATCGAGTGACAAACCTGTTATTTATTTCAACTGTAGTGAATACAAAAGGATCCAAGTTGACCACAAGTTTGCGTCGTAAATAACAACTAATATGTGTAAGGGGAGTGAGGGTAGAAGAAACAAATGATTGCATCTTGGTTGGAGGGAGAAACCTGTTATTTGATGGGTGATTACTGTCACTCAACAAAGATGATTTAATCACCCCCCCCCTCCCTCTTTCAAACCCCTCTCCACAAGTTGGAATACCCCGCCCACATAATCACACTCTGGTTTACAAGAAATGGTCCTCTTAAAAGTTAAGTGAGAAGGAAGGGAGTCTGGGATCAACTTGGAACAACAGCGGTATATGTACATTATATTTACCTTGAAAGGTTGCAGTTTATGGTTGACCCATCACGGCATTGCCCTCTCTTATAAGTTGCAACATAGTGGAACCCGTCAATGTAAGTCTGTTGCGTTAAAGTTTAAATGAGTGTAGACAATTTAAAAAAAACCCAAGTAATTTATATAATAAATTCTCGCACATTCTTTTTATATAATCTCTACATCAAATTATTATTGGCCGGTTGTTAGTTTTATTTTAGTACCCCACGCGTTTGTTTCCTGTTCGGTCCAACCGCAAATTACATTAATGAAACCTATTATCATTATCATTGGCCGAGTGGCTTATCAGTTCCGATAATTTATATTTGGTAGTCCCATTTTCACTATTCTTCTAAGTTAATCGCAAATTCACCCTGATGAGCTAGGTACAGTAGCCCCATGGCCTCTTTAGTGCTGACTGACAGCTCACGACTGCCTGATTACGGCTTTGAAAAGCTACCAGACCAAATAATATATACCTACGCTAAACCATATGATCCGCAAAAACATGTGTTTACCAGCTGTCACTTCTGATAATCAAAATTTAGGTATATACCTAAATGTTGACTGTCAGAAGTCAGCTGTGAGCTGTCAGTCAGCACCAAAGAAGCTATGGGGCTACTATAGCTAACACTTACAGGATATATACAAGCATTAGTTGGCCATGGTGGTCTTGGGGTAAAGTGATCGCCTCAGGACTCTTTATGTTCGTAGGTTTAAACCCAGCTGAGGTCGACTGATTTTTACTGAGTGAAAAAAATCTGGAGCAAAACTTCCTTCGGAGGGGAAGTAAAGCCGTCAGTCCCATCTCGGTTGTAAAAGAGCCCAAAAGGATTGGAAAAATAACTTTCCCGAAAAAATTGGTATGCTCTTTCGCACTCGCTTATAGAAATTAATTGTGGAAGGCAAGGGGGAACCACCACCCTTTCTGAACTCCCCTAGTACATGGGATTTCTACCAGATGGTGCAGGCATCACTTTATAACTGAAGGGCTGAGTGTAGAATATGCCCAGCGCTGGATGGATAGAGATTGTATCAGACCAATCTTCGGCTTGTTGACTAAATGTGTGCAAGTAGGGGACGCGAGAAAAGGTAATTGTTTTTGCAGTGTTATTGATAAAACTTTTTTTTTGTTCAAAATTAATAAAATATTGCTCCAGTATAAATATAGAGTTTAATTTTCTTCACATGGTGATATCAACAGTTGAATATCTATCATGAGCATTGTGGTATTAGATGAGAAAATTTTAAATGAAGAGAAAAAGTTGTCATTAAATTACAGTACAACCATGATAGATATTCATATTCAGTACACATGAGAAAATTTATTGTACAAAATGTGGCCACGAAATATAACCTTGTAGGAAACATAACACGTCCTCTGTAGGTAATTTTTAAAATACATCTTTTGAGCTAAAAAATATATAGCCTAATACTGTCTGCAGGATGCTTAGGTTTTAAATTAACGATTTCATATAGATTATTATAATAACCACAATAGCCTACGTGATCAAAACAAATATAAATTAAAATGAATGAAGATTGAATCCCAATTAAAAAAGTTTTCTCCTGTTAAGAGGGGAAAAAAATCAATTTTAAAATACTTCTTTATTCAGCTAAATATTTCTATTGAAGATGAGAAAGATTTAATTTGAATTAAATTTCAATAATGTATCACTCATTACTAAAAAAAGTATGAATACTAACATAAATATTTATAATGAAAACTATTTAAAAGCATTTAATCATTTACTATTGTTTTTAGCACCACGTCTAACTATTTATTAAGGTTATTCGCATTTGTACTAATTATACTAGTGAGCTACAAATGAGCAAGGTTGAATTTATAGGAGAGATATCCACATTTGCATGGAGGGTGATTGTAAAACCACCCAGGTGAAATCACTCAACCGAGATTGGAACCCCACTCTCCCTGTAATTGGTAGCTTAGTCTGTTGAGAACGTGACACCTTAGACCATGAAATCACTGAAGCAACTAATTCACTATTTAAGCCATAGAAAAGGTCAAATAAACCATCGTATTATTCAAATAATGTATGTAATCAATCATACGTACCGTGTGGACAGTCTTTGTGAAAAACTTTTGTGTGATCAATGCAGCCAAAACTTACTGTTCAAAACTTTCAAAAGTGAATATCGACTATGACTTGGAGTATTTCTTGAACAGCCTTACTAGAAAATCAAATCCGAAAATAAATAGGTAAAATGACAAACAAGCAGAAGATTTTACTACAACGCGCAAACTGTTTTCTTTGCCTAATTTCTAAAACAATGGTGTATATATACAGCTCGGTATCCAACCACATATTGCTGAAAAAAAATGTGTTCAGTTGGAAATAAAAAGAAGGGGAAAGAATAGGTAGGGGATTTATAAGTGGAGGGTAATACAATCGACACGGAGTAAAATGGTGGCCACATTGGTGGTGGTTACAATTTTTTTTTAAATAGGGGTGGAAGAGAATGAGTTAGCTAGTAGCTCAGTTGATGTTTTCTATTGGTAAAATAAGGCAGGGAAGGGGTGAAAAGTTTTCTATTACGAAAAGGGTTATTTAAATGAGTACCAGGGGGATGTTATCTTGGTAGTGCAGGCCTCATATAGGTGAACCAGTCAGGAATGTACTACATGCTAGTATTCAAAGACATCACAATGTGTATTTAGAAAAGAAAGAAGGAGAAAAACCAAAGACCTGTTTAGTGGCATTGTGGGTTTGTATTATATATATATTTTTAAAAGGCTTCCTACAATTTTGCTAGTGTTTGGGTCTTAATTGGATTTCCCCGAACCGCCTACCAAGTGTTAAATTGACGTCTAAACCGCCTCTCCACTTCTAAGAGAGATCAGTGCTACCAACTAGTTTCATGAGACCAATTAACTTTTAATCTAAATTGAAAACATTAGAAAATCTTAAAATATGCTATTCATTTAGCTTAAATTAGAGATAATATGAAGATAATATGAATATAATTCTTTTGTTGGATCGAGAAAGGTTGACTTAATTTTAACATATTATAGTTGGCAACATGGTCGGGGTACTCCACTTTGGACTCATTATTTTTTACTCGTGTTCTTCAAATAAAATACAATAAAAATATTGAATGAAAAAAATATTCTCAGCATTTTTTTCAATTGAACAACAAAACACTCCCCTTCAAT
>CABEEJ010000960.1:169356-182926 GCA_901482245.1 Timema douglasi | reverse complement strand
CCCCCCCCCCACCCACATAGGGCTACTACACATACCCCAACAAATCCCGCCACACAAAAGCTTGATTCTTCTAATTCTGGCACATGCCATTCAGTTGAGTTGATAAAATAATGACAATTTAAAAATTGAGTGGTTTTTTAACAAGAGAATAAAAAAATACATTCAAGTTTTTTTTGTTCATTTTTTTTAAAAAAAGCTACAAAGTGGTATTTTATTGATTGTGTTTGAACAGAAACACACACATTATAGTCTTCAACGTCAAATATTTCGTACAGACCACTGTAAATAACAGTAGAAGAGAGCTTTTGATGTACAGTGAGAGAGGGAAAAAAATATCGGTGTAAAACAAATACAAGGCACACTTAAATAAAATCATAATATAAATTATATTAAAAACCATAAACCAATTTAGAGTTAACGTGTCATGGCCATGGTGGGTTTGTCAGGAGAAATACAGAGCAAGGTGAATAAATGTATGTGGAAAAACTCGTATGGACAAAGTCAGTAATGAATGGGTGCCAGCGAAGTGTGGTTTGAAAGGTCAATGTGGAAGAAGCGTCTTACGTTTGTTTGGGCATGTTTAGAAGGGATGAGTGTGGTTAGAGTGAAGAAGCAAATATATGAAAGTAAGTTGTGTGAGTCGGAAGTAAGGTGTAGGCCCTTTAAGATGTGGCTAAATGTTGTAAATGTATGCGTGAAAGAGAGAAACATTAAGAGTTTAAGTAATAAAATAACATGTATGACTTGGTGTATGGATGTTGTTGAAGCGAAGGGAATATCCAAGGATAAGGAAGTGTGAAGAAAGTAAGTATGGATGAAGTATGAAGTTGTGGTTTATTCAGCCATATGCAGTTTCTTGCCTACCCCGTAAGGGAACGTCGTGATTAGGTATGTATTGTATATGTATGTATGTATGTATGATGTGTGTGTGTAATACAGTAAAGTGTTATTATTTTTTATTTTTTATTTAGCACCACGTCTTACTACCTGTTCGGTTTATACGCTTAAGTACTAATTAAGCTAATGGATTAGGTATAGGGTATGTTGAATTTAGACCAAGTGAACCCGCATTTGCATGGAGGATGAGTGAAAATTCGATTAGGAAAATCCACCCCAGTTCACCTAAGCGAGATTCTAACCTTGATCTCCCCGTCCTCGGCAGTCTAGCTCAACACAAAACTAGCGCGTTAGCTAACTAAGCCACCGAGGCGGGTGTTATCAATGTTGAACGCAAAACCATGTGTTAGTAACTTAGCCTAACTTTTAGAAAATACTATTTCAAGAGCAAACTGTGCAGCCTTCATAAATGTGTTTTAGAATATATACTGTAGCACATGGGCTGTTAGTTAAATTATTTAATCTAAGGGATAGGGATGATGAGGTTTTAAGTGTATCGTCGGTGACCTGGTGGTCTAGGGGGTAAGGTGTCAGACTTCTATGCTGGTGGCCGGGGTTCAATCCTCGGTCCCGGCACAGATTTATCTGATTACCAAACCCTTCCTTCACCTCTGACAAGACATCTTGTGAATGTGGGGNCCACGTTAAACTGTAGGTCCTCCATTTCATCTCACAATCACCCTACCATTACACATTAGCGTAAGTGCGTATAACCCGAACGGGTAGTAAGACGTGGTGATAATAATAATAATAATAATAATAATTTAAGTGTATTCACATCGTGGGGAGAGTGGTTGACTATACCACTGTGATAAAGAAAATTAGGGAAACTACTTTCAAAGCACCCGGCCGAGATTTGAACCTTAATCTCCCAATCACTTGTATTCCTGTTTATTGTGAGCCTGATGCCTTAGGGCAGGTTCAAATCGGAATATCAGTTTGCACCTTGGGCCGAAGATGTATTAATAATCCCATCAACTTAATATAGACCTACAAACAACACTTAATAAACAATTATTTTCAATACTTATAAATAAAAATGTATCTTTGGTTGGTAGAATCTTTCAAATTTTACTAACAAAAATAAGTTTATTACTCTCTCGAAAATGTATTATGAACTATGCAAGCACACACACTTTCACAAAACAACTGAGAATTATAAATATATACTTAAACTTATTTTTATTAATCAAATAAATACATAATAAAATTCAATCATAACCTTTAAAATAAATAATTTTATTTGAATCATTAGCTATTTCACATCTGGCACGGAGAGTTTCTCTTTAAATTCCATCCAGGTTAATGTGAGGGCCACATTTTCAGTGAGTGCGGGTCATATTTGGCCACAGGTCACCAGTTGGCCCACGTCATTTTAGAGTATGAGTTACCTGTTTATCATTATATTTAATATGTATTCATTTATTTTATTTAATCATTTTAATTTATATATTATTGGAAAAATAATTTCAACAATGTACTTATGATTTTCGCGACCAGTAGAATTAAACAAAATTGATTAGACTCCTCATCCTGTATTCAAAATTCATATTTCTGATATTTTATGGAACATACCACTCTCATCAAAATATATTAATAGTAATGTTGAAGTTAAATAAACGTTTAAGTAAATCAATGAAAAACACTTTTTGGTCCTAACCCAAGGTTTTGGGAACTAACTAATTGGCAAGAAAGAACTACATAACCAAAATGCACTTATTTTCTTTAACTTTCTGTTTACATATTCTTAGTCCTAGACAAAAGGTCACCCAGTCTTATAACTACTCTATTTGACCGCCATGTCAACCAAACTGAATCTTAAAAACCAACGTGTCTGTCAGGATTCTTTACGAGCACCAAATAACATGATTTATATCTACACAACCAGTAAATAAACGATAAAAGAAAAACGAGGAAGGGAATTTTTTTTTTGCTTACATTTTAGTGTTAAAATATAATTTTATTTTTTATCAATATTATTTTTCTCTTGAGAAAGTTTATTTTTCTCTTTTCTTTCTATCGTTTCAGAAAGTTATTATCGACGGAGTACTCTTAACTTCTATCACGTGCGCTTCTTGTCTTGTGCTCGAGTAGAAAAACATCCCATGTCCATTTGAATATGGAACATTATCTAGTGGTGACCTGGCGGTCTAGGGGTAAGGTGTCAGACTTCCGTGCCTGAGGTCCGGGGTTCAATCCTTGGTCCAGGCACAGATTTATCTGATCGACAAACCCTTACTTCACCTATGACAAGACGTGTATTAATCACAACTTTGTGAATGTGGGGAATGCCAGGCCTCCACCGTGGTTCGGATCCCAAGTTAAACTGTAGGTCCTCCATTTCATCTCACAATCACCCTGCCATTACACATTAGCGTAAGTGCGTATAATACGAATGGGTAGTAAGACGTGGTGCTAATAACAGAATATTATCTAGAGATTAATTTGTGTTATATATTTATTTAAAAAAATCATGGCTATAATATTTAAGGCAATCACAAGAGCCAAAGGTAAAACCTTTTATACCTTTAGTTATGTGTTCAGTAGAACTCGTTACCCCCTTTCAAAAAACTACAAAGTACATAATGAGTCAGGCTATATCGTGCTATTATCTTTATTACGGTCCTAAGATTTCTCTTTGGATTTCATGTTAAAGTGTCTTTCATAATTTATCCTTGGATTTATGGTTGAGATTTTTACTTGGTGATCAAGTTATATATGTCAAAAATTAAAAGATACACTTTAGATACTCGATCGATTGCTCAGCATTTTAATTTCAAATCACTTAAGCGGGGATACTAAACCAAACACCTACTAAGCGCCGCCATCTTGAAACGGATAAATAGATTGAAAAACCATGTACACTCCGTTTATCCCGAAAGGTACCAGTCTTACCTTAATGAATTAATTACACTTTGATCTTATCTCAGTTCTAAGCTATGCCATAGTGGAATAAAGCAAAGTTATCTCGCTATTTTACAAGGTAGATGAAGAGTAAATACGTCATTCGGCCTAAGCTCAAAGAATATCTGACAAATTTAGTTAAGATCAGTCTTCAAAGAGACAGGTTCATTACAAAATGCTCAAGTTAAATCAAGACCTAGTAACGTTCGTCCAATGATATAATTTTTTTCAAGATTAAATTAACTTTTAAAATTAGTAAAATGTAAACGTTTTATTAATTATAATTCACATTCACATTTAAATTTATTAAAAAAAAGGGGGCTTTTCTTTAAAACTCTAAATTGTTTTTACAGGGAAGATTTATAATTACTAGTCTACTATTGGTTTAGGCTAACACAATCATAGAACGAACCTAACAACCCGACTTCATACCATTAATTTACTATTTAACTAAATACAAATTCACTTATAGCAAAAAATTCTATCGGTGATGACATGGCTCATTCATGATTCCCCCTTAATGCAATATTTCAGACAAGACGAGGATCGTAGCCAATAATCTCGTCCCTAGGTTGACGAACCAGGTAAATATGAAAAAATATATTACCCAGCCAGGAATGATCAGGATTTATTTACAAAAATTTAAAAGTAATAGTTAAATACATCAATGTCAGAATCACTTAACTTCAAAAGGAAAAGTCAAAAGGAAAACTCACTTCTTATTATCTTGAATGAAGTGTTATGACACAGCTATGATAAATTGAAAGTGGGAATACTTTTCGCTCTTATATTCTTATATTCACACAGCCGATTTTCAAGAAACGGCATATTTTCCTAGCATTCACTGGATCCACCTACTTACCTGACTTGACCTAACCTAACCCATTTTGTTTAAATGTGCTCCAGCAACCCAGTATGGAACAGTCACACAGTGAGCTAATAAAACTACAATTTATTTTAATTTCTTTTACTTTGTATGTACTGCACTTTATTTAATTTTCTTTTCTTTTCTCAGCCCGTTATAATCGTTCCATAACTTTAGGATGGGTTGTCAGTCAATTTTTTTTTATGGTATGACATATATGAACGGGATGCACATGACATCCAGGCTTGGTCGCCTTATGTGTAGACTTTTAGCAACTCTGGCGGCACAGAACGTCGCCCAGGGTACACCATAAGAGGGTGGTTGTCTATACGTGCTACCCGCAATGAAATTATGTGATGTTAGTTATTATGAAGTTGTGAAGCCGGTGTGTGTTTTAACCGAACTTAAGCCTAATCAACCAGATTCTGGTGACCGTTGGGATCATGCATGCTTTTTAAGGGGAAAATACCCATAGTACAAACTGGGAATCGAACCCGGGACTCTTAGACCTGTATCTAGGTGCACTGACCACTTCACCATGGGACCGATTACTCTTATGTTAAATTAAAAAGATAAAAAATATATGAATCCATTTGATGAGAGATTGTTGTTCGTCCATAAGATGCCATCTTTGATTCCACCCATTTATACTTAAAACGTGAAGCGATTCCTTTCGACATTTATCCCTGAAGCTCCAACGAATTG
This sequence comes from Timema douglasi, assembly GCA_901482245.1. Classification (NCBI taxonomy): domain Eukaryota; kingdom Metazoa; phylum Arthropoda; class Insecta; order Phasmatodea; family Timematidae; genus Timema; species Timema douglasi. Next base: position 177,555 of record CABEEJ010000960.1, on the reverse strand, counting down.
AATTTAATAATAAATATATAAATATTATACACGGAGGATGTTTCCACAAAATTCAAATTTAAAGAATATTTATAGAAGAGGTGGCCATTTTTAAAAACAATTTCTTTCGAAAATTTTTTTTGGTGCTATACTAAAGCATTAAAAAAAAAATTCAAAGCATTTACTTAGGGGTGGTATAGGGAAAGGGGTGGTCCACACACAGTTACTCTCGAATACTACTCTCCAGTTGTCACCAACCACTACCCATAATTTCTTGTGACTTAAAGGGGGGGATGTAGGTTGCACGAGCTTAGGGCAGTGTTTTTGCAGTTTTTCTTCAGTATGAACATATTATTTAATTTTTTTCACATGGTGATATCAACAATTAACGTTGAATATCTGTAATGAGCATAGTGGTATTAGATGAACAACCAAGAGAAAGTTGTCATTAAATTCCAGGACACTCTTGACAGATATTCAACAACTGTTGAGGTCTTCATGTGAAGAAAATTAAACTCTATGTTTGTACTGAAGCAATATTTGATTTATTTTGGCCAAAGAAAAGATCTCATACAAAAACTGCAAAAATACTGACCTTTTCCAGCCTTCCCTTCATCACCACCTTAAATGGTGAGGGGCTCTCTCCAGGGCGACTAAAACGCAACACGAGTTGCTCTTCAACGCGGCAAAAAGCGTTTTGTGTAGAATACCACCAAGCTGAAAGAACAATATAATTTATTCTGTTCGGCGACTGCGTGGTCTAACCTGAACGGATAGTAGTAAGACGCGGTGCTACAAACCAAACTAAAAATTAACAAGATAATTTATCGCTTTAACACCTTAGCACAAAGTCTAAAATTTAGGCACAGTCTTTGTGGCGTGATAGAAACATTTTATTACTACTAATTCCTACACCTTAAACCTCTCAAAACGTTAACATTGCATTTGAAATAAATCCGTTATCCTTATCGGTGGGTTCGTGGACTAAATAGCAGACTCGCCTAGTCTTAAGTTGTCACTGTTGAGGTCGGGGTTCAAATTCTGACCATGTGTACTAAGTTTTTTTCCCTAAATGGTTTTTCATTCTGCCTATGCACAAATGCATATACATTTCCTTTAAATTCTACCCTACCTCATAAGCGATGCTAAGATGTGCATTGTTTGAATGGTTAATAAGAAGTAAAAGTCTTATAAAAATATTTCTTTCAAATTCATATTTTTTTTTATCTCAAGGTTAGCCCCCCCCCCTCCCCCTACTAAGACACTTGTCTCTGCGATAAGTTACAAAAGGATTTGTATGATAAATTTTTTATTCTAAAGTAAAATACACCATTAGATTACTTAATAAGCCACTTCTTAAGAATTTAAAAAAAAACACCAAAGAAGATGGATAAGAACAGCTCATTTTTGAAACTCATGGAAGAGAAATAAAAATATCAAACATTAATAAAGAATGGTTTCTGAACAGATTTTTATTCATTACTTTTCACACACATATACAATAATTTGGAATACAACAGTTATATCGTCTACAAGCAATGTTTGAAACGAAAATTTGAGTGAAAATACTTCTAATTGGTTGTTACAACAGAACTGCTAAGAACACACATTTCTACTCATTTGGCTATGGTAGTTTAGAGCTCTACTTGGTGTCAAGATAGATTTTGCCATTCACTTTACAGATTTCAAAAACTTAAAATAAGTTGTGAATATATGCATATACCTGTGTATAAAATAATTTCTAAAATATTAAAAAGTGTTTTTAATCTAAAATAGTTTCAGTATAAATTAGCAAAGAAAATCAATTTTAACTGGAGTGTAAAATGTTTTTTATGACACAGAAACAATATCACAGAGCTCAAATAACTAATATTATTTATTTTAAATTACATAAAGCTATTTATTATGTTTGAAATAATGTTTAAAATAGAAACATGTTATTTTATAACTTTTGTCTTAAAGTCGCGATTTTTAACAATTTTTTGTGGACTCCACAATATTAATTTATTAAAATGGTCTCTTCTGATTATTCGCAACTTTAAAACCAAAACAAACAAAAAATATATATAAGGTAGAATAATTTGTATTTTTGTGGTGTGTCACTAAACCTGAATTTCGCTATAGAAACAATTTAATTTGAAAATCAATTTAAGTACATCACAGATATTTATATTAAGTTAAGATTTCTGTTTAGGTTTTTATTTTATTTTATATAAAGCTGTTTAATATAGCTTTACCGAATCAATCCCTGATTTATATTGCTAGCTATTCTTAGGTATAAATCAAGTATTTGGAAAGAAATTGATGTTATTTAAGGTAGGCTTTATACTTCTCTTTTCTTTAATTAAAATATATTTAATCAACTTTCACAATGTCCTGTATTATATGGAACTAAAAACAGGAACATGTAAATACAATAATTTTCTTATCAAAATAAAGAGTTTAATTTATTTACTAATAATGTAAATTAAAATCGGTGCTCTGAAAATTAAAATAGGTGCTTATTTTCCAATTGTAAAAACCCTTTTTTCCTCTTCTAGGGGAAACCGTTATATTAGTTTGGCATAATGTTAATCGTAGACACTTAAATACAATTTAACATAACGTTACACCAAATACAAATTAATTTAGACAAAATAAATGATTGAAACTCAAGAAGACATATGTACAATACAAATTAATAGGCTTAATAACAAAATAATATTTGTCTTACAAATATATATCAATAAAATCCTCAATATGTAATAAAACTAAATCACAGAGAATTAAAGAAACATGTACATTCACTTCATTGAGCAGTGTCTATTTATACATAAGAAATATTTGTACAGTAAAAATAACATAAAATTATGTAACTATATGATATATAATATATACTTATAATAAATGTTACAGTATTATAATGTATTAACGAATAACATTCTCTCTTTACTTACTGCACGATAAAGTAAAATTGCATTACAAAACTCTTTAATGGACAGACTAATGGCACATGAATATATTAATCAAATCGTCTGTCTTATTTCGATAAATTATAGTGGCATGGTGCAACGAGTTGACAGGGTAAGCAAAACCAGTTTAAACAGTACATGTGAATAAATTTTTCTCATCAATCAGTAGAAAATTCAGTGGCCAGATAAAAACGAAAATATATTAGAGGTATGTAGAGCAGAGCTTGTTTATGTTTGGTCAAATGGGGCTGTCTGAAAGGTTGTGGGCAGGGGCATACCACTGGTAGTTTTAACAAGCTCTGAGTAGCTTGTAATCACTACCAGTCATGCCATGAATAAAACAATTAATTCAAAAATAGCTATTTATAGCTTTCAGAGCTTCCCTTGAAGCGGGTGTGTGGTCAATACACCTGACTGACTTGGAACTATAGTATGTCCAGCAAAATTGATAATTATATTTCCCGTACACTCTCCAGACAAATATCAGTGAAGCCTCTTAAAATTCTTCCTCTCAATTCCCCTTTCATAGTTAGAAAGATGAAGTCATTGAAAAGAGCTAACAAATATATATATTTAAAAAAATGGGACTCGTATTGGTGGGCGTACGGACTAAGCGTTCATACTTGTCAATTCTGGTTTGTTGATGACTGGAAGGTAGGGTTTGAATCTCTGCTGAGTGAATTGAGGAAGTATTTTCCACACCCCGTCCACGTGGATATTGATCTACATTCTTTACTTTACCTTCCTCATTCCTAAATCATAGCTCCACAATGCGAGCTCGCAAGCAAGCTGTACCAACCGAGGGACTGACGCCGTTAGCGATGACAGTGCCAACATTTGCGAGTAGAGGGTGTCATGTGGTCAGCACAACGAACCCTCCAACCGTTAATCACAGTTTTATAGGCGTTATCTGCTACTTATTTATTCAAGTAGCTCCTAATTGGTCCTAACAAGGCCAAGTTTGACCCCATTCCAGACCCACTGATTCACAATTTTTTTAAACACCGGGAATTGAACCCAAGACCTCTAGATCCTTAGCCAGGAACTCTGACCAATATAACAGATAATCATTAGTAAGCTATGATAAAATTTGGATTCGCCTAATGCGTGGTAAGTTGTGGTGTAAAGGTGTGTTTATTAAAAGATGAGTTACTCGATTTGGCACAAACAAATTTATGCGAGTTTTCCCTTTTACTCACGAAATTAAAAAACATGACATAATTGTGCATACCTTGATTGTATGCAATTTAACTACCAATGTCTTGAATATTCTCTAATTGGTGGTTGAAAAAATGTTTTATAACAACCAATCTATTCTAATAATAATAAAAAATAATTGAGATTTAGCTGTGTGATGCAAACTTTGCTGACATGGGGGTAAGATGGATTGGAATATGTATTACTTTCGAATAGTAGTCTACCGTTAACTTGACAGCTCTCGTTAACTTGACAGCTCTGTCTTATTTACAAAGTTACTTCATTGCAATTTTTGTTTTCAGCGTGAAATTGCGATTCCCTCCATAAAAGACTCTTGGCACGATTCAAATAGTTTTGCGCGAGTACTCTAGAGATTGTATTCTCGTGAATCACCTTGTATTGTTAGTGTCAACAAGCCTATATTTATTTTACACCCCATTACAAAGCGTAGGTTTCTTTGTAAAGACATCTGAAATACCTTTGAATACTAAAAGTGATCATTTTCTCATCATTTATTAAACCCACAAATATACTAACAAATGTAAACGTTCTTTTTTCTTCTCAAACCTATACAGCTTCAAAGATTGTGGAGAAAAGTTAAAGGTAGGTTAGTGGTTAATTGTAAAATATAAAAAATAAAAGGGCTTGAATTCACAAAATTACACAAAACATTTTGTCTTTCAGTGCAAGTCAAAACCTAAGCCTGAAAAAAACAGCCATAAAGTTTGGTATCTTGGATCAATTTCTCCAACATTAATTCATAAAGCATTTTGAAAAAGTTTGTCGAGTCATTTTGTTACAAGAATGATATTTAAAGCACTATTTATCACCAACGTCTCTTTTAATTAGGGCTGGGCCGATAAGGCCCTTTGCAGATATTGCCGTTGCCGATATTACCGATAACCGATAAGCGATGCCGATATTTTTATTAAATGATCAACATATTTACTCTCAGTTAATGACAACTTAGTTAAACAACTATTTACAACAGCGGTAAATTGGTACTTTGACATTACGCTTGAATGCGCTCTAAGAACTGATCTCGGGGAGCGCTCTCAGGGGCGACCGATCGAGCGTAGCTTGGAGCACTCCGTGAGAGATCGATCGAGCGTAGCTTGGAGCGCTCAGTGAGAGATCGATCGAGCGTAACTTGGAGCGCTCAGTGAGAGATCGATCAAGCGTAGCTTGGAGCGCTCAGTAATCGTCATGCTGCCGACGCCACACAACATAATAATATGATGTATTATTCATTTTTTATAAATCCACAACAAATAAACTCTTACTGGTCCACCTAATATTGATTCTGATAGTGTTTAACTTTGTTACTTACGAAAATCTTTATCTCTAATATATTTATCAATTATTTCATAATTTGAAATTAGCCTTAAGGTAAATTAAATTGAATGTTTTATTTAGAATGTTGGTTTCGCTGTTTATTATAAAATAAAATATCTAACGCAGAATTAAAGAATTTGTGTTTGGTTCCAATATCGGCTGATACATCGGATCGGTTATCGGCATCGGCTCAGTCCTATTCTTTTTATCATACAGTTTTAAAAGTATTCAAATTAATTTATAATTTTTTTATTCAATTAGATCAAAGCTATTGCGTTTCATCGTTTTTAATTAAGTATAACCAGTGGCGGGTTTAAAAATTTTGCACCCCTAGGCTCAATTTTAATATGCACCCCCCTCCCCCCCTTTTCCCAAAGGTTTTAGGAGGTTTCAGAGGAAAAAATGGTTGGCTGGGGGGAGGGGGGGAAAGGAAGTTAGTATTCGAGAAAAGATTTCTATGAAAGAAAATCAGGCGTGTAAACTTCATAAACGTACTTATTAAAAATAAAAATATAAAAATAAAAATGTTATCCAAAATGTGCCACCCCCTAAAGAGACTGCCCCTAGGCCTGTGCCTAGTGGTCTTATAGTGTAGATCCATTTCTGAGTACAACTAGCAACCATGAAAACTTGAGACGTGTCAATAGCTTCAGTTTCATCTAGTTTAGTTTAGTTGTAAAGGGAAGGCTGGTTGTATTAAATACTTTTTTTACTAATTAGCTTACCACTTTCCCGCTACAAAAATGATGGTACACTTCCTTTAAACTCTACCGTACTCACCCATACCCATTAGTTATAATATTTGGATAACCCGAACAAGTATAACAAAGTGGAGTACATTTCATTGGAGAGAGAGGAGCAAACCATTTAAGGAAAAAACCTAAGTAAGCTCGGCCAGGATTCGAACTATTATCTCCTCGTCACAGAAAAACTAAAATAAATGAGCTTGTAATCCAGAGTATTGAGCGGGTAACTAATTTTAAAAATTGATTATTGTATCTCCAAGAAACCAATTAAAAAGGATAAAATTTACTATCTAATCGCTGAGAAGAAACGTGAGTAATTAGTTTGTTTGTTTGCATGTGTTCTTCAATGGAAGGAACACTTCTATAGATGTTAACATGTGAGGACAGTTTAATAAATACCTAATTCTCTGAATGGTATTTTATTTGTGTTTTTAAAGTCAAATACCATCATATCAGTGCTGAGAGATAGTTGCCAGGTGAATGATCTTGACAGTTCTCGTACGTAATATCTTGTACGCTATAGTTAAACTTCCATTAGAACGTTCACTAATAATAGTAAGATAATAGACAATGTACAGTACTGTCCGATTTTCATAGGAAGGGCCTTTACTGACAGTTTAAAAAGTTACAAAAACTAATTTCATATAATCACACGTCAAGTCATGTACAGCTATCACTTTTAATACATCAACATCATCATCATCGGCAGTTTCCGCCTTTGAGGGTGGTCTGTCTGTCACAACCTATTTCATTCCTGCCGATCTCTCCAAGCCTCACCCTCTTCCACGTGTCTCCAGTTCACTCCTTTAGCCTCCATGGGCTTCTGCGCTTGGTCCGTCCATCTTGTCTTTGGTCTTCCAATAGGTCTTCTACCTTTCTCCTTATTCAGTAAGGCTTTCTTAGGCATTCTTTCCTCTTCCATTCTCACCACATTCCCCGAGCCTTGCAACCTTTTCCTCTTAAGCGTATCTTCTAATGGTATATAGCCTCTAGGCTTTCCCTAAATTTTTCGTTCCTTATCCTATTTTGTCTTGTAATATCTTACTACCTCTCGGAAACCTCATCTCTGAAGCCTGCATCTATCCATTCCGAGTTTAGGTAGGTGTCGTCTTGTGTTTAGTGTAGCACCACACTTGAGGCGTACTCAATATGACTCAGAAACTGGCCTTAAGAGCTATACGTCACTGTCTCAAAGAGTTGGATTGCTGGTGACAGTGAGGTCAGTTAGAATTCCGGCAGGTGTGATGAGAGTGTTAAAAAAAGAAAGGAATCCCCTTTTTCCTTCGAGCAAATACTGGATTATTTCCTATATAACTATACCTTCCTCATCAGTGTAATCACATTTGAATATCCCGGACAGGTATTAATACGCGCTACAAAAAAAAGAAGGTGATACTAACCATTTTAATTTCAGTAAAGGTTTCCGTAATGAATCAAGTAATAAATAAGACAAGTATGATCTGGGTTTTAGGTAATTTGGTTTATGAACTCTTACAAAGGCGGAATGATTCATGGCTATCTAAGTAGTAAAGCATTGGTATGCTCAACTAAAAGTCTCGGGTTCGATTACCATATATAGGTGTCATTTTAAAACTTTATTTAAATCATGGAAGAAGGCTTGTACAATCAAATGTACAACACTAGCGAAGCTTAGAAGAAAGGAAACTATATCTTACATTACAGATATAACCGTATCATGTATCATATTTGTAAATTTAGAAACTACACTTAGACACGAAAATCGAACACGGGAACCTTGGCTTGGCATGCCTATACTCTACCACTGGAGTATCCAGGGCTCGTTCGTGCGTTAAGTCAAAGGTCCTCAGTTTTATTCCCGTGTCCAGGTGTCATTTTTCAATTTAAAATATACATATATACTTTTATCAATTAAGAGGTCTTAGATAGATACTTAACCTTAAATCTCTGTGGAGCTTAAATTATAATAAGTAATTATTTATCTGTGGTGATGTCAATTTTTTTTTTTCAGG
>CABEEJ010000960.1:158160-169344 GCA_901482245.1 Timema douglasi | reverse complement strand
ATATTTTTAAAAAAAAAGAGAAAAAATACAATTGCTATAACTAGAATAATCGCCTCGGTGAGGTTTGTGGCAATGGGGACATCGAAAGCTCGCTGCTAGAAGATGACGCCACCACTGCCCTCATACCGGGGCTAGACCCTGTCTGGTCAGAAGATGACGGTGAGAGGCCTGCGGAACTCGCTGCCCCCAGACGCCGCGGCCGCCGCTTGGTGGTAGTGACCGCTGGCGTATTGCGACATCTGCGCCATGGGAATAAGCCCTGGCATAGGCGCACCTTGCTGCATTGCCCCCGCCCCCGGGTAGTATGCAGACAGCCCCCCGGGGGAGGCCGCCGCCGATGAGGTTGACGTGGAGGATCCCGAGGAAGAGGAGGTTCCCACCTCGGGTCTGTCGCTACCACCTCCGGCACTGCTCTTGTTGGTTTCGGGGGACTCTGTTGGCGTCCTTGAAGGAGGTGGAGCGCCACTCTCGGAATACATCTTGCTGATGTCGATTGGGTATCTGAAACAGGGGGTGCTGTTGGATCATGATAAAGATAATCTTGACAATATTATAAATTGTACAGTACAATGTAACGACAACTGACCACAAACTCTTAACGATATGAGTTATACATTTTTTATAAATTTTATTTTAAGTTTCATCATATTATGATTAATTAAATTTATAAATTTTATATTTCCCTAAAATGAGTTTTTGTATATTTCCAGTTTTCAAGGGTTGATATTAAAGTGGGAATGTAGGAAATGTGAGAGAAAGGCAGTGTTTTTTTTTAGTTTTTATAACAAAAACTTTTTTGGCCAAAATAAAAAAAAAATCTTTCTCCAGTAGTAACCGACTTTAATTTCTTACACATAGTAATAATATCAACAGTTGTTGAATTCTGTCAAGGGTGTCTAGAATTTAATGTCAACTGTTTCTCTTCAGTGAGAGAGTTTTTCATCAAATTCTAGTTTACTCATGACAGATATTCAATAACTGTTGATATCATGTGAATAAAATTAAACTCTTATGTTTCTACTGGATCAATTTTGATTTATCTTAACAAAAAAAGGTGTTTTTTTATAAAAACTGCAAAATTACTGACATGTTCTCGTGTCCCTTACACTCTACACTTAAAGAGAGTCATTAAGTCCTAATATAAGATAAAAGGTTTAGAGGGGTGAATATTTTAAGAACTACAGCCACCATTCGACTTAAAAGCAGATGGAAAACCCAATATTTATTTTTAGATAGTAAATATTTCCAGAAAAACATATTTATATTTCTTCTTTCCCAACTTTGTAGGTGGTAAACGGTTGAAGTCTTAAAATGTATCTTCTCATAATAGTTTAGTAAAAACATATTAAGAAATGGAAAGTTCCTAGGAACTGCAAGTCTTAACCACCGGCGAAACCAAAGCGGTGGAGGGGTTGGGTTGTAATCGGGGAATCAGGCCTCACTAAAATTACAAATAATTTTAATACACTCTTTGAACTTATGGAATATAACTATAATACAGGTGTGTTGAATGCATAAGCTAAACTTTAAGATCAGGCTTACATCTTGATTTTATTTATTTAGCACCGCGTTTTAGTACCCATTCGGTTTATAAGCTTAGGTACTAGTTACGCTACTGGGTTAGGAATTGGGAAGGTTGAATATAGTGGAAGCGAACTTGAATTTGCTTGGAGGGAGAGTGGATAACCATTTAAGAAAAACCACCCCCGTTCATTCGAGTGAGTTTCGAAACTCGATCCCCCCATCGTCGGAAATCTAGCTCAACACAAAACTGGTGCGTTAGCTAACTACGCCAATGAGGTGGGTCTTACGTCTTGATATTCCAAAGGTAAACTGTTATTCACATTATGAGTGCGCTTAAAATTTCCAAATGAAAAAAAAAGAAATAAGAATATTAGTTTTGATACATTGAATACCACCCTCTCCCCTATTTTAAAAGTATATTTATGGGCACACCCCTGGCCCTAACAACCTCATCAAGGCAAGTAATGCAGTCTCACCCCGACGTCCTATGCACATGGTCTCCGTCGTAGCCTCTGGCGACCCCCGATGACTCCATATACATCTTGGAGCTCTCGAAGTAGGCCTTGGTGAGGGCTGAGGTGGGGTCCAGGTAGCCCCTCTCCATGTAACTCTTGGCTGTCGAGTCCATGTACTTGGGATCGGCAGAGTACATTGACATGGCGAGGGTGGAGGGCGGCATATAGGCTGAGCGGTACTTGTCCGCCTCCATCGAGTACTTCATGGCGTCCATTGAGCTCACCACCTGTAACATTTCAGACATCGTACGGCACTATAGTTGAGCAGAAGATAATAATATTTGGACATTGTTCATCTCCATAGAGTCCTTCATGGCGTCCATTGAGCTCACCACCTGTAACATTTCAGACTGCACGGCACTATAGTTGAGCAGAAGATAATAATATTTGGACATTGTTCATCTCCATAGAGTCCTTCATGGCGTCCATTGAGCTCACCACCTGTAACATTTCAGACATTGCACGGCACTATAGTTGAGCAGAAGATGAGAATATTTGGACATTGTTCATTTCCATCGAGTACTTCATGGCGTCCATTGAGCTCACCACCTGTAACATTTCAGACATTGCACGGCACTATAGTTGAGCAGAAGATAATAATATTTGGACATTGTTCATCTCCATCGAGTACTTCATGGCGTCCATTGAGCTCACCACCTGTAACATTTCAGACATCGTACGGCACTATAATTGAGCAGAAGATAATAATATTTGGACATTGTTCATCTCCATCGAGTCCTTCATGGCGTCCATTGTAGCTCACCATCTGTAACATTTCAGACATTGCACGGCACTATAGTTGAGCAGAAGATGAGAATATTTGGACATTGTTCATCTCCATCAAGTACTTCATGGCGTCCATTGAGCTCACCACCTGTAACATTTCAGACATTGCACAACTTTATAGCCTTTATAGCCAATATAGGCGACGTATAGTCCTATTTTATTAGGAAGAATAATAAAAAAAATCACAACCATTTTGTTGTAGTCAATATTGATTAAGTTCTACTATATTATTAGTGTTATTTTATATGAGTTGATAATACACCTCATTAATGACATCTGTAGACCAAATCTATTATTATTATTATTATTATTATTAGCACCGCGTCTTACTACCCGTTCGGGTTATACGCACTTACGCTAATGTGTAATGGTGTAGGGTGATTGTGAGATGAAATGAAGGACCTACAATTTAACGTGGAATCCGAACCACGGTGGAGACCTGGCATTCCTCACATTCAAAAGATGTCTTGTCATAGGTGAAGGAATGGTTTGGTAATCAGATAAATTTGTGCCGGGACCGAGGAGTAGACCAAATCACTTGACGATATGAATACGTGAAAGCAGAGCTAAAAACTTTTCTGGCTATCCTCATGTGAAAATTGGACTATAGCTCATCAAGGGCTGTCACTGGTTTTCATGGAGATTATAGTAGATTGAAATATATTTTGGTTAGTACTAATATAAATATATTTTTGATACTAACTTCTATATATTTATAGCGTGACGATATTCTTTTTTTACACTGATTTCCGTAATTCAATACGAGCGATTTCCACTATTATTATTATTATTATTATTATTATTATTATGTACCTAGTATGTGACCAAATATTTAAACACATTTTTAAAATATTCAATATATTTTTCAAATTCATTGTGGTTATATAATACCCTGAAACATATTAAAAATATATTTCCTTACTCCTAAATTTGCTAAATATTAGTCCTTCCTCATGGAAGATTGTTTTATAATTTACCAGAATTACTACCCTGTGTGTAGGGGAGAGTTGAGGGGTGGAGGTGGGCAAAGGACCTAAAACTGTCTGAGGTAGTAGTAAAATGGTTAAAAAAAAAATATTTTGAAAGTAATGTAAATTGTCTTTGTTGTGGCTGCTGTCAGTGTCACGTACTGATTAATCTATAATCAGTTGATTAAATATCTTAAATTATTTAATTTAACTGTGTTCTTATTTCACTTCATATTATTTAATTTCTAAGAAATTACTCGTAGCTATCAATTATCATCTAGATAATTACCTAGAGTTAAAGTTGCTTTGGGAGGGAAACGAGTCAGTTTTTTATTACCAATTTAGAGCTATGGTTCTATCGTAGATAATCATGTTTATTTTCAAGGAAATGCTGCAAATATGATTTAAAAAGTATAATAATGGTGTTATTATTCCCATTTAATATAATTTTAACATTTTAAAAAATAAAATATTCGTTTTGTTGCAATTATACGTATTGTGTTTACTAATAACTTGAACTATTAGAAAAAAACTGCAGTCATGTTTTGTAAATGGAATATAAGTAGACCTATATTGATATGCTTACTAATACTTATATACGGAATAAAGTGCATAAATGAGTAATATGAATATATAGAACCAACACAAATGGCTTTCAAGACCAATAAAATAACACGGTTCATATATTCTTTTCCTGGTAGTGGATAAAGAGGTGACGGCTGAGTCTTAAAGGAAACCAGCTGTAACCGTTCTATTCTTCTATCTAAACCTAGTTCCATCGGAAAATTTCGGGAGGGATTGAAAAGGGTGCAGCATGAGCTCAGTTGGTAGCATGTCAGTTGGCTTACCTAAATGTCCCAAGTTCAATTCCTTGGTACGGGTGACAGATTTATCATTATATATATTGGGGATTCTCCTTTCAAAACAATGAATGAAGCCCCTGGGGGTTGTGGGTTCATTAATAAAAGTAATTTTGTAAGTTTTATTAGTTCTTAAAGAAATTGATCATAAAATACCTCTCTTAAATAAACGTGCCACTAGTCCCTAAAACAATAAAATAGGCTCGATTACTTAGATTCGTATGCAAGAACGAGGCTGAGCGAAACATAAGAAGGAATGGATTAAAAGATGCGATGATTTGCAGCTGGCCAGATAGAATATTAGCTCATCTTTGACTCTGCTCCAACTGAGCCTTGTTCTCGCATGATTGATGTACGACACTTACCCAGACCATAATGGAATGTGCCAGTTTCATTCGCAAAACTGGACCATTATATTAGAGTTTAGGTAGGTGTTGTCTTGTATTAATATAGCGCCGCACTTGAGGCGTATTTTAATTCTACTATAAAACTCGCCCTTAGATTCTATATTAGTATCAAATGATAGCCTAAATAGAGGATGTGGGGCAAAAAACAACTAAACAGGTTCAAATAAACACGTGACCTATTTGATCTTGTTTATGAATTCAATCCTGCTGTCATCGTTTCGTATAATGCGGAACTCTTTCAAAAAATACCAGGTGTTTGGAATAACTTGTTAAAAGGTCGAGAAATATCGTGTATGGTATAAAATCAGTAGAGTTTTGGTTGTATCTTGGAAATAAGATCAAATGGGACATACGTTAATATGAACTTTTCTTCATTTTTTCGGTGTCTTCTGTCCACCTCTGAAGTTGGTCCCACATGCTACGGCACATTCTGTACATCTATCTTATAGATCTTTAATGCGCTTTAGTATTGTCTAATTTAGGCTGTACCCACAAAATTTTGTCACAATATTTTAAACACCAGATGAATAAGCTTAAAAAATAGGGCCTACACTTCTCAAATTAGATCATAATATGCAAATCTTGATGAGGCTTATCAACATCATTTGGTATAAAATCAGTATGTTTATTAAAATGTAGCCAAAAAATCGGTAACAACCTTTTTTCTATAAAAAAACACATTTAAAATGAATACAATTTGTGAAACTTCTCACACACAAGGAAAGGAAACCATTTATACTTCTCCCAAATGTCGAAATATGAAACAAGACTGCCTTCAGCATAGTCAACTTCGATCAAAAGAGCCAAAGGTTAGCATACAAGATGAAGCCAATGTTTGCTCAATGTCATAGTGTTCTGACGTTTTCCATTGAAGGGTTGGTTCCCTTTTATGTGCAAATACAAACATTTCTCTATAGTAAATAAACAGCAGAAGTTCCACGAGCAAGTTGGTCGGTTGATGAATGTCCACAAAGCGAACGGCAAACTCCTTGTCAAGTTTCTCACCTCCGCATGAGGAAACGTCGCGCGTGTCAAAATTGGGAAAGAGTTTTAAAGAAGAGCGTCTGGCTTTCCGATTGCTTGTTTAACCAGAATCCTTGAAGGTTGTCCCAGCTAATTAGGCCGAGTGCTGAAGACGTCTTAATTACCTGTGATAGAACTACCTCAACCAAACAACTTTGCAAGTCGGTTAAGGGTGTTTTCACTCAAGAGATTTATCAATTTACCAAACCTGAGGTATTCTTGGCTACCTTGTTATACTTCATCTTTCTGTATTGTAAATTAATTTTGCACCCATTTACTATCAGTTTAATGTTTAAAGTCTTGCACGCATATATTTTTTTAACTTATTTTTATAACTAATGTTGCGAATATTTGAGGTTAAACAAAAATTGCTATGTTTTCCGTACAGTAAACACCCTGGGAAAGGATAGCCCTGGATACGAGAATATCCAGGATATATCAGGGATGCACAAAACCCAAAGGTCCCGGGATCGATTCCAATGTTCAGGTTGTTATTTTTCACTTACTGAATTAAAGTCCTGCTAAGCTTATAACTCCTACCTATATTTTTTTATAATAATAAATTGTGCTAAATAAAAATATAATTTTGAAATAAAGGTTCATAAAAAATTACTCATATGTAATGTAAAAGTAGAATTTTTCTATTATTAGTTTAAGGAATGTTTATTTTAGTTCGAAGGGCACCTATCATGAATTATGGTTCCAATGTCACCTATGGTTCGTTTTTTATTCAATGTCCCCTCCTGTCCGTTATAGTCATAATGCAATTGCCCGTCGTTTTTTGTTTCAATGCTCACTACAATCCGTTTTGGTATAAATACCCACTCCCCTCCGTTGTAGTTCCAATGCCACCCATCGTCCATTTTTGTTCTGATGCCTCTTATAGCAAATTAATTATTAATCGGTTCCTAATCCTGGTTCTAGTTCTAATCTTTGGGAACAATACAATGAACTGACCTGCGCAGGCGCAGAAAGTCCCGAGATGGCAGACTGTTGGGCAGCCGCAGCCGCCGCGGCTGCTGCCATACTAGCTGCACTCAGAGAACCGTACGCTGCCGCCGGGCTGTAGTAGGAGCCCACCTGACTCATCTGACTCATCTGACTCGCGGCCATGCCTGCAAACAATGTCACAATACAGTGAATATTGAGGTGTCGGTAGCCTAGGAGCCCACCGGATTCATCTGACTCGTGGCCATGCCTGCAAACAATGACACAATACAGTTAATATTTAGCTGCTACTAATTTAGGAGACCATCTGACTCGCAAATAAATCATTTTTGTAATGATTGGTAGTTAATTAGCGCACGTCGTAGCCATATTGTGCGGAAAGAACAGATTAGTTTTAAAGTGTTGGAAGAGGAAGAAACACATTCTCAGCAAAAGAAAATACTAATTTAAGTGACTAAAAAAAAGGTGACTGATTTGGGGAAATCAAAACAAAAGCCAATTTTACTTAAGGGCTTTTTTTTTCTGAGGGAATATTTTCTTTTTTTGACGAAATTATACAAATGTACTGCTAAAACAAAATGGTTTATGTTACCACAATTTCAACTCAGTCACACATGTGTTCATCAAAGTGAGTTCAAGATTATTTTTTTGTACTGCATCTTTTCCCTGTTCTGGCTATACATATTTTAATTACGTTAATGAGGTAGGTATGCTAAAGGTAAAATTTAGAGTAAATGTATCCGCTTTTGATTGGAGGGAGATTGGGAATACGAATGAGTAAAAACCAACCTCATTACACCCAACCATGACCGTCTTCCCCATAAAAAGGCAAAACCAACTATTATAAGCCCAACATTTAAGTATGCGTGCCCACTGATGCGGGGGAATTTAGGAAATGAAATGATCCAAGAACCACCGCATCCCCACCATGATGTGACATTCAATCAGAGGTGGAATCAGTAGGTAACAGAAAAAGTAAAGCGTGAAACAAAGCGTGACATATTACAATTTTAAAAAAACGGGGGTTGGGGGAGGGGCCTCTAGCAAATCTCAAAACGAACCATTGGAATACAGTCACGGCGCGTTACACGGGTCTCAGATTGACCATTTCAATTGACTTGAGAACCAGAGCGGCCATACATTTTTTTAACCCTCTAACGTAGTTTTAGAGAAAACTCAAAAACCACGTTTGATTTAACCGGGGGAAAAATAGATAATAATGACCAGAATTTTTTTTTTTTTAATTTATACAGGACAAAAATGTATATATTATCAATTTAAAAAATGTATACTACACTTTCAAATTAATAAGTCATGGGTAAATTAGTTGGGGAACACTTACTACAATTAGTGGTTGCAGGGATAGGTAAAGGTAACCCAACCCCTTATCACCATGTAGAACCGGCTGCAGGAAAATGGCGGACATGGTCGATTGCGACCAAATAATCCGTTCGCACTAGACTCGTTTGTGATCGCACCCGAAACGTACCGAATATGTCATAAAACCAAATCCCTGTGTGTGCTGGTATGTCTTCTTGGGGACCGAAGCTTTCCGTGCATGCGCTCTTCGAAATTAACACATGTCCGACGTAATTCCCTTAAAACTAGGAACTGCGCCGCCAAATTACGCACACGTTTCCACATTTTCTTGTTTTCCCTTAGGCCTACTTGTCATGATTTGGTCGTTCACAAAGTAAATAGTTTTTTTAGCACGTTGTTTTACTACACGTTCAGGCTGTATGCATATATTCTAGTCACACTAATGTGTTAAAAATAAGAAAGGTTAGATTTAGAGGAAGTGTACCTCAAATGGGTGACCTGGTGGTCTAGGTGTAAGGTGTCAGACTTCTGTGCTGGGGTCCGGGGTTCAATCCTCGGTCCCAGCACAGATTTATCTGACTGCCAAACCCTTCCTTCAACTCGGCCAATACGTGTATTAATCACAACTTGTGAATGTGAGGTAAGCCAGGTCTCCAACGTGGTTCGGAACACACATTAATTTGTAGGTCCTCCATTTCATCTCATGATCACCCTACCATTACACATGAGCGTAAGTGCGTACAACCCGAACAGGTAGTAAGATGAGGTGATAATAATAATAATAATAATAATAATGTACCTGAATTTGTGTGAAAATCCATTTAGGAAATATTACCCTCAGTACACCCGGCCGTGATTCGAACCTCGATCTCCCTGTCACTGGCTGCCCAGTACATTGCGAGAATGACGCCCTAGACCATAAATATCCATCATGTAGCTCACGGCGGACCTTATGATCGAGCTACATGCAATGCATCCCTAGTTTTTCTTTTTTACTATAGATGTAGATGCACACCATCTGGGAGTGTTAGACATTATCACATTTATTTGCATCTAATTAAATATCTATCCTAGAGGAGCAGTTTTTTAAAAAAATGTTTGATATAAATTGCAACAATTTCTCGGCTAAAATAAAGAATTATTAATATCTTAATATTATTTTTGTAACAAAAAGTTATTATTAAGTTGTAGCTATATTTATTTAAGATAGTCCTACAACTTAACTCAGCTGGTAGCGTGTCTGTTTGCTAAGCTAAGGTTTCCGGGTTCGATTCCTGGTATGGCCGAAAAATACATTAGTGGCAAAAAGTTGGTTTACGCTTTCACAGTGGTGAATTAATGGTTGGGGGCTGGATGTTGTGTCTGTTATAGATTTAAGTAAGTTAAAACTGTGTCAATTTTGCTTTTTTTAATGTGTTCATCCACAGTATTTTAAAACTTCTATGGGGCCCTTAAGATCATAAGTTTGGCACGCCTCCCTTCGACCATTCGACCACCGAGCGGAAGTAGGTAAATGTATACTTAATTCGTTACTGAATCATGGACAAAAGCATCGCTCGTGTGTACATCAATCTGGTCTTCAATCACGCTCGCTATACTCCGTTTTTACTCCTCCTAGATTATCTTGCGCGCAACCAAAGTAGAAAGAAAATGACCGAGAAACCATCTTTCGGCCGGAATGCCGCGGAGTTGCCACCGTGACAACTGACCACTGGATTTTTTTTTTATACTACAGCAGCGATAAGAAATGGACCCACTCGGATTAAAAGTCAAATCGAGTTCTTTGTCCGCATCTTGTAGCGGAGATTGAAACATGAACCAAGTGACGTCCAACTTTGTTGGGAACAGAATTAAAACTTGTAACGAATCATTACACTTTCAATTTTGGTTGACACGCTAAAAAAAAAAAAAAGTTTGTTACTTTGACTTTAATTGCATTACCTTTCATTCAATTCAAGTGTTACAAATAAATAGTTTATGCACCACGTCTTTCTCTACCTATCCAGGTTACCTACACTAATTCACTAATTGGAGTACGGAAAGTACAAGAAAAGTATAATTTTAGAGGTAATTTACATGCACGTGTGTGGGGGAAGTCATAAAACATTTAAAGCTCAGTATCTATAACCGGGATACAAATATTGACCTTCTTGACAATGGTAAACCATAATAAGACGAGACTGGCGCCTTTGATGGCTTTCCCATCGGCACGAGTCAGCTATAGATCTTTCATTATTGAGAATCTAAATTGTATGCCAATAATCACTATAATATACATATCACACGAATAATCAATTTAAGAGAACATACTTTAGTGGCTGCATGGTCTAAGGTAGGGGTCTCAAAACATTTTGCTCTACGGGCCACATATATATATTTTACACATTTTTGCGGGCCAATGAAACGTTCACCTGTTCTTCAAGTAGCATTATTTTTGCCTTGAATGCCTTGACATGCACCAATAGATCATAAATCAAATTTGTTTCAACATGCAAATTTAGATTCAAGTCATTTGGCCAGTCATGTCTATAAAAAAAATGCCACTTTCCAAGGCCATTCAGTGTTTGATAAAAGGGATTGACGTTGATTCTTTTCTGTGAGAAATGAATCAATTTATATGTAATATGATTTTATCTTTTTGAAATTAAGTAACATCTTTCAGGACTTTACTTTTATAATCACCTGCCGGGAGACTTGGAACTACCTAAAAATCGTCAGTCAAATCGTTCTGTTGTCGGTATAAAAAATGGCGCCTGCGACTGAAAATGAGGGTTCACAATACAATTCCGACAGCACTCTGGCTTGGTGTCATGGAGGGAGGGGCGGATGGGGT
>CABEEJ010000960.1:136617-154260 GCA_901482245.1 Timema douglasi | reverse complement strand
TGTGTGTGTGTGTGTGTGTGTGTGTGTGTGTGTGTGTGTGTGAAGGGGGTAACGGGGTTGTATTCCTTAAGTAGGCTACAATATTACAGTTTATAACACAAATGATTAATTTTTTTCTTAGATCCAATAACTCATTTAATTCGTAGAAACAGCCTTTGTTTTGTATATAAGGGAGGATCCACTCTAAATTTGATGTATTATGTATAATTATGTATATATAGGCAATGTATAATATAAAAATTAGCTTTCTACGCCCTTGGTCAGTAGAACCTTATTCCTATCTTAGTTTACTTCGTGAAGTTTTATTTAATATTAAAAAATAGATTTTCAAAGCACAATAACTAAATGTTATAACCCAACGATGAGAACGCTACATTTTTAAACCCCCCCTCCTCCCCTACCGACACTAATGGCCATTCATATTTAAAAAAGATACCAATCAAGGCAAACACAAGCAAAGTAAAGAATGGCGGACATAATGCCGAATGTAAAGCATGGTAATTAACTTTCCTATTGTTCCATTCACCGCCCTCGTAATAATTATCATTAGCGGTGGCAACACAAACATTTATCTATCAGCAACTCCTCTTGTTCTTTCTGTAGGCTGGAGCACTGTCTGTTCTGAACAATGGCTTAAGTCCAAGTCCCGCCGGCACTCGGTGAGTCTTTTCATTTCCGTTCGTTTCTTTTGATATTAGAGCTTCCCCTTTCCTCAATCATATGTACAGTGAACCCCTGTTAGACCAAACCCTGATTGCCCTAAGTTCGCGCACAATTTTCGGAAAATGTGAGGTGGGAAGAACAAATTAAGTCAAATCAAGTATATTTGAGTTTTTAATAAACTCAAAAGTCAAAAGAAAATGGCAAGAAACTAGTGATAATAAACACGTAATATTTACGTTTTTTAAGTCAACACAATGTGTTTTCTATTTATATCCATACACATGTGGGAATATTTCCTTTCGGGTCTGCCCTCCTCATTCTTATCTCATTAGCCTAATTAAAATACGTATAACCCAAATGGATAGAGTAAACTTTTCTAAAATTATTAAGAGGCAGCCTACCTAGTATCATACCCCAACTTGCGTGTGACCTTTTATTAGTCCTTAGATACCTTTGCGGGATTATAAGGTCCCAAACCTCTTCCCAGTTGTCTGGAGACCTCCGGTTCGTTTCTCTCGAGGTGCAGCTATTTAGGTCATCTCAAGGTTCAAGTGGTGAAGCTTATAGGCTTTAGAATGAGACACATGGGGTGAATCAAAATTAATTCCCGAAATCAAGATGTATTTGATTTTAGATAAAGACTCGCTTTGCTCGTTGGGGTCTACGCCCCCAGATCCCCCGTGAGTTTTCTTTGCAAGTGGATATAAACTAATGTAATTCCAGAGCCGTTTTTTGATAGGTCTTACCGTTTAGCCACAAGAGACCTCCAAATAAAGGTCCACATCGACTTTAAAGTTGCTCCGCCATTATTTTTTTTCGGGGACTAGAATTTTTTTTTTAACGTTTTGGAATTTTCCGTCGGTTAAAGACTAAAAGCTATAGGTTTGCCAAATTTCAAGTTTCTAGCTCATCTGGAAGTGGGTAAACATTAATGTCAATGAGTGAATCAGCCATGTAGCTTTATAGTAGTATAGTTTATTTTAAAAAAATCATTAGGTACGGAAAAAATATAGAATCTAATCAAATAAAGGTGGAATGTAGCTATAACTGAGATGTTTTTGTGGCTGCTCAGAACCGTTAGAAAAATAGAGTTGAATATTGAATTACTACAAAAGCATGAAACTAATTCAAAATGTCCGAATGGAGCTGGCGGACGATACGATGAGGTCTCGTATTGGTCTCCAGTGAAAAAAAAAAGATAGTGCACCAACCATGGATATATAGATAATTAAGAGCAGAGAGTTTGTTTAGAATAAATATATTCTATCTTAATTAGTTAAAATACACGCCGTTTGAGAATGAAAAAATTAAAACGAAGATATCCTAAATAATTAGCCGCCAAATATGCGAAAAGGCCGAGCTGAACACCTCTTAAAGCCTCAGGATCCCTGCCTTAGGACTATTCGACCACCGAAGTGGGTAGGTAAACAATTTCTACACGGTGCATTAGGGCTGGTTTTATATCCTTTCTTCGTGCTAATGCGGGTGCACCTACTTTAAACTATTTATATAATCGCTCTCCCTTAAATTAAGCCTTTGATAACTATAATGTAAAACATACTAATTTAAAAATCTTAGGTTAAGCTAGATTTTAGGTTTTATGTTGACATCTTGTGTTTAGAAAATTACACTTATATTACTCAAAGAAGTAAAAATAAAATAAATATATGTCAGCCACTAAACTCATGTTAGTTGTCTTATGAGAACAAAACTTAACAATGAGGTGTTATTCTATGAGTGTGAGTAGAAGAACGAGGCTTTCGTTGCCAACATAACAGTTTGTTATTTATTTCCAGTGAGAATTATTTGTCCCATTGTACTGGCGAGAGAGGAAGTTTGTGTGCCTAATGTTGAATAGATGGTTAAGGGTGTTAGAAATGGGCCACAGTGAATGATGAGGTGTCATAACATAGATGAATGGTGGCAGGCAAACGCTACGTCACTAGTACTGTCACTGGTCGAAAAAAATACTAACTACTGGTGTGTTATTTGTGTAGTAGTTTTAGATGGTGATGTTATGGTATAGTTACTGAATTTCTAGTAACATAACGTGAAATTATATACCACTTATATTTTATTATCTTATTCTAATAACCTAGGGGTTATTAACCTTTCTATGATTGCAGACCCCCATTGGATTGCACCAGATTCTTAAATTCATTATCAGCAGTTCCATAAGGTACCACTATGACTTCAAAATTTGTCAATATCTTGGTTTTACTGTGCATGCGGATGACTAGTAAAAGAACAGCTGAATGAAAATTGTAGGGATTTTATCAAAATATTTGTTTATAGAATAATGGCAAACAACACATACACAATCTGTATTGGTAACGCTGATAGTTTATTCTAATAACTTGTTTTTAGATAGTTCAAAGATTGGGTCCCATTGCCTTATTATTTGATTTCCATACCCACGGTTAAGAAACTCTGTATTAATCTATTAATACAAAATTGTATTATTATTTATTTATTTTGCTTTACAATGTCGGACCATACTACATGATACGGAAAATAATATAAATACAGTTTACGAATATATTCATCTGAATTTAACACTTAGCTTAAGTTTTAAATTAAAGTAATAATAAATTGTGTATCTGTGCCGGTGAGAACGTGGTAAGGTGTCATGCTCAAATAGCATGGTTTACCGGTGATAGGGAGGCCGGGTTTGAATCCCAGTCCATGTGTACTGAGTATGTTTTTTTCTTTAATGGCTATATGCTCTCCCTTAACGTAATTACTTGTGATTTTCCTCCACACCCTCAGTCCACCCGACTGGGCTTCGAGCCCCGATCTCCCCATCTTCTCCACTCTAGACCTTTGCGAAAGTAATGCTTTAGACTATGCGGCCACCGAAACAGGATAGTCAGTGTAAGTAACATACATATGTATATGTAGTTAGAATGGTTAGTAAGACGTGGTGGATTTTTTTAAATACATGTTTGTGTAATTTAATGCCTTTGGAATGCCGTGTAGAACCATCGTTGTAGAAAACTACGAGTTGGGGAAGAATTATTCGCAACTATTAAAGAAATCTAATATTATTTGGAGAGTATAATTAGGTTATGTCAGCAAACCTCTCCCCAGCTATCTAAACATGATATAAATACTTCTTAGTTATGAACTAAATAGAAATTGAAAGTTTCTATAAGTGGTGTTACAAAACAAAGACGTATTGTATTTATAAAAATAATTATGGAAAGTCATTATGAGTTAAAACCTAATTATAATTAATTTTTTACATAAAATTGTAAAGATCGTTAACTATTGTAGGCTCCTGGTAAGTAGAGATGGACATTTTCCGGGCAGTGACGGCTTGCGGTGAAGGGGATAAATGGTGGAGGTGGCACCTAAATCCTATTGCACTTCAAAATATAGTGTGTTAAGAGACGAGTGGGTTATAATAAGGGGGCTGGGGAGGTGTAGATAGGAGCTACGGAGAATAGAGGGGAAGACAACTTTCGGGCCAACCTTAAAAAAATTATTTTAGTTAATTTATTGATGACAAAAAATTGAAGTATGATTTATGAACATATTGTGTCTACAAAGGCTCACATTTATTTGTTTCTTTACTAGTTTTTTTAGCACCGCGTCTTTCTATTCGTTTTGGTTATACGCCTATGTAATGATTACGCTAATGTATTAGGGATAAGGTTGAACCTACAGGAATTGCAGCCGCATTTGTGTGGAGAGGGAGTGAGTGGAAAACCATTTAGTAAAAACCTCCCTCAGTGCACCCGAATCGAGATCCAATCTCCCTGTCATTGGCAGTCTTGTCTATTGCGAGAGTAGCACGTTGGAACTTGCGACCACCAAAGCAGATGTTTCTTACTACTACTAATACTACTACTATCCCTGCCACTAATTACTATTATTATTATTATTATCCATTTAATCAGTTGAAATTAATCAAAAGGAAATAATAATTGAAAATTTTCCATTTTGAAAAATTTTCCATCTCACATCTCTACTGGTAAGAAAAACAGCTAAGAAAATGCTTTTATTGTGTGCTCAAATTTTACAACATTTTACTATATTATAAGAATTATTTATTGGTTTTGATATCTATCAAATATTACACCTACACTTGAACCTTAATAATCTTAAATTGCAAAATTATAATATTTACCTTACGTTTTATCCGTGACTATTGTTTGAGTATTTCCCTGGCTTATTTATAGTAGGGGAGGGTGGGGGGTTCTTACACTTTTTACGATTACAGGCCCCCAATGAATAGCTCAAGATATACACATAACCCTTCTCCAACCCGTCGAAATAATAATAATAATCAATCCTAAGAGGTGCCAGTATGGTTTAACTTAACATATAGATAGCTAGGAACAGCACGACTCAAAGAAAATCACAAGGATTTTATCTTATTCATTTATAGAAAAACGGCAAATCGCAAATATACAAGTTAGCTACAACTAATGAGATTTTTGGTGTTTTTGTGTAATACACATAAATGGGTATTGATAGAGGTAATAGCTTATTCTAACCCAGCAATTTAAAGCATTTTTTTAAGAGAGTGCCATACCCCCATTTTTTTTTTGTTCCCACTGCCCAGTTAAAAACTCTGGGCCTAGTGGCTATAGTGATGGACACCCAGTTTAAAGAACACTCATTTAAGGTGTTGTCGAAGGGAACGCGAGTATTTTTACAGTTTTTACAGAATTGAAAAGTTTGGTCAAAATAAATCAAATATTTCTCCAGTTGCAACATAGAGCTTAGTTTTCTGCACATGCTAATATCAACAAATCTTGGATATCTGTCAAGGGTGACATGTAATTTTGTCAAATCCTTTTCTCTTTATTTAAAAATGTTTTGACGAAATTTCATGACACCCTTGGCAGATATTCAAAATCTTTTGATGTTAGCATGTGCAGGAAACTAAACTCTATGTTGCTAGTGGAGAAATATTTGATTTATTTTGTCCAACAAAAAGTAATGATATAAAAACTGTAAAATTACACACTCTCCCTTCTGCCGCACCTTAATTCCAGATGGTTAGGACTAGGATATTTACTACATGCATAAAGGTAATTAGAAAATAAAATTTTTATCGCACAATTCTAACAAGTGTAACTATAAGCCATAAATAGTGATTCAATGATTTAAAATCATTACAGTTCACGAGCTATTAGGTGTTGGACTTGATATTTTATAATTTTCATATACCATTGTTAAGGTAATATAATTAATTAATGTAGGGGGCTGAAATTTAATATAACTAGACATTCATGCGAGGTGTACACAATGAAATATTTATAATATAAATAATATAAAATTAAATCTGATGGTAGTTATTATTTAATAGATTAGTGAATTTTTCTCCTATTAAAATAAAGGTTGTTTGCTACAACAAAATTTATTTGGTTTCTGTAAATCCAGCCATTAAAAAGATATAAAATATTGAACTTCAACGTTTTAAAATAATTTTTATGATTTTTCTTCTATTATTACGCCCAAAATACCATTTCAAAAATTTGATGCCTATGTTTCCAAAAATATTGTCTCGTTGGCTATTTCCTGAACAATTTAGATTTTTTTTACATCTATTAAAATATGTATTTTAATTAATAATTTGAACAACGGTCGTATTTTAAAAAATTACATTTATTAATTAAAAATAAACTTAAGAAAATAATTATGTAAACACTTATTATTTCAACCCCTCCATAATTGAATACTTTTTCACCTGAACAGTTTTCTGAACCAGCACATCAAGTGTTGTATTTTTTAGAAGAGAATATCGTTGTTTTTAAATTTGAGTCTACCGGCCGGTTGCTGTGTGTATCTTGAAGCCATTTCCTCCACCGCTCAACGACCCGCTAGCTCCCCTCAAAATTCCATGAGGGTTTGTTGCAAATGACGTCCCAAACTGGTTTTCAAATAGACATTCTTCATTGAGAATAGTTTTAATGTTTTTGTTTGTTTTTTTACTATAAAAATGCCATACATTTTAAGTAGTAGTATTTTATATGTTTAGTCCATGTGTGAATAGTTTTTTTTTTGTGTTAATATATTTGTGATGGTTTCAAACAAATTTACCAAGTTTCACTAAGTAAACTAGTTTGAGACTTCTGTGCTAGGGGTCCAGGGTTCAATCTTCGGTCCCGGCACAGATTTATCTAATAGCCAAACCCTTCCTTCACCTCTGACAAGACGTGTATTAATCACAACTTGTGAATGTGTGGAATGCCAGGCCTCCACAGTGGTTCGCATCCCACGTTAAACTGTAGGTCCTCCATTTGATCTCACAATCACCCTACCATTACACATTAGCGTAAGTGTGTACAACCCGAACAGATAGTCATACGTGGTGATGATTATGATAATATAATATAATTAAAGCGGTGCCCATGGGGAACAAAAAACCACCACCCTCTAAAGTACAAAACTCCAAACAAATAAATGAAATAGCCATTCCTCGGTAAGTGTTAGAATTTAAATTGTATCTATATCGAATATGAAACAGGTATTTAGATTAGCTAAAAATATATACGTCTTCACTCCTATTAGTTTAATAATAGTAATAATAAACACATATTTTCTCATTTATAGCTTTTCATTATAAATATTAATAGTTTATTTCAAGCAACGTAAGAACTAGAACTATTAAGTTCGTAAGAAAATATTTTCATAAATCACAACACTAATAAATATTTTAAAGAAATATTTTATCGAACAATTATTCAATAGATCTGAATTGTTGGGTTTGCGAGGTAAGTTTCAGGATCATTGTTTGGTTTGCTCGTAGCTGGAAGTTCTGGGTTCAAATCTCAGCCACGTGGACCGAGGGCTGTTCTTCCCTAAGTGTTTATCCACGATTCCTTCACGCAAATGAGGATACGCTTACTTTAATATATATTTTCCTTAGCTCTATTCCGTTATTATGATTAAAATGTATAAAACATTTGGATAGTAGCAGGGCCGGATTAATGACAATATATTGGTTTGGTGTTAAACGTCTTAATTTGATTATTTGAATTTTTATTGCGTGGGTAAGGAACGGGTCCAACTACTAGTTTTATTTAACGTGCGCTTTCTGAACCAAATGATTATATAAGCACATGAGAATTTCTATGAGTGAGATTGAAAGAGCCGAACAATTTTGCAGGGAAAGGTATTCTCACAAAACTTACAGGGTTATCTTACATACCACAATCGACATGGGACCGATGGCTTTACTTTCTCTCCAAAAGAAGTTATGCTATGAATTGTTATCACTCGAAAGAAATCCTTTGACCCCAGCGGGGTTTTAACCCACGAGCACCGGGTCTTGAGGCGAGCACTTTACTCAAAGACCAGTGAAGTCGACCAAACTGCTAGCATTATTATATGATTGAATGCTAAAGTATAAAGATAGCGCCACAAACACAAAATCAAATATTGTTCGGGAATAGGAATAACAATCTCAACTAAAATCATTCATGGCTGCACTAGTGAGGACGTAAAATAAATGCAAGGCTCATTTAGTCCAGCCTATTGGCAACGGGGAGATCGGGGTTCAATTCACAGCCTGTCATTCTCGAGATATTTTTTCTAAATGTTATTCTTCTATTTATATATGAAAGTACAGGTACATTTCCGCTACATTCTACCTTCATCACCCCTACCCTATTAACGGGAGTAAATGTGTATAGCCCGAACGGCTAGTAAGGCAATGAGATAAAAACTAAAGTTGAAGAACGTCGAGCAGGATCTTATCTAGGGTGCTGTGCTCATTATAGGAGCCAGGGAAAACTTTACTAAAATGCCAAATAGCTATTTGTGCTAAATGGTTTGTATTTTGTTTAATCTGCATGTTGTTCTTCTAATTAAAAAAAATCTTTACATTAATCAACACAATGAGGAGCTTTGAGCGTAAAATCACCACTCTTTTGATTAGAAAAGATGTAAAATAAATATTGTCAATAGATATATTGTGTTTGTTTATTTCTAAGAGATTCTTAAATATTTTATTCCTATAAACTTATTAGGTAAATACAAATATTTATGGTGATTTAAAAAAATTAAACTAAATATTAGAGCTAGTGTTAAAGGGTGTTAAATTAGTGAAGAACATTTTTTAAATAACGGCTGTTTCCATAAGCTACGGGATTTTTTTAAATAGTATATTGAATTAGGGTTAACATTTATGACTAATTACCCTTTTTAATTTATTGTTTTGCAAACTTTTGTGCATTTTTATGTGTTTGAAATATCAATTTTGTGTTGACAACTACAAATATGTTTTATGTTAAATACTGTTTTTGTTTTGACAAATGCTATGCATTTTTATTAATTTATTTTAAACAAATATTATTCAAGCAAAGTATTTTTTTTTTTTTGCCACTACATGAACGTCACTGTTCAACGCTCGATTTATTTATCTGGCCATAACATAATAACTGTTCAGATAGCTAGACATTCTTTTGTGACTAAATATTATATTGTGCTTACTGTGGAGGGGGCTTGAGCAGAGACTTATTTCTTATAATGGTTTAGGGTGAAATCATCTCTTATGTATAATTTACTAGCAGGCTGATCCATTCTTTGTACTATATCAAACTATTCAAATTAGGACGTTCAACATCTGGCTGCTAGCATTTATATAATTCTTCCTTGCACAATACCAAGCTAACTATGGCAATCATAATTTAAATTTCACGCTCAGCGTTCACTCATAAATTTGAAATTTTAACACTTATCTTATTCTCTGGAGTAGTCACCCTACCTTTTCCCCAAATTTAAATATTCTACAGAAGTTAAAACGTCTTTCTTATTTTGACTCCTTCCCCCAAGTCCTGGAGCCCAATTTTAAAATTCCTCATTTCGTAAATTGTCCTTATTAAATGAATTGGTTCTTCTAAAGATCTTCGAAATTTCAATTATTCATCCTATCTCGATGGGGCTTAGATTTTTCTGAACACACAGCTAAACTCACTTTTGTTTTTATATATTACTAGCATGAAGTACAGCTTTGTCCGGGAGAATAGTTCAGGATAACCAAAAAGATTAAAAAGGGTAAAAATTAAAGCAAATTAATTTTTCAGAGTTATATAATAAGTTAAAAAAACAAGGTTTAAGTATATAAAAGGGGTACTAAGGGAAAAGTGACGGACAGACAGACAGACGGACAGCCAGACGGCATTGCGGAAACCGTGTTTTTGGTTTCAGGGGGTCATTAAACGTTGACATCTATCGAAATTTCAAGTTAGATTTTTTTGTCAATCACAATACTAGTAGATATAAATCGTTCCTTGTATTTATTTTGGTTATTTTTAAACAGTAAATAAGGTAGATTTAACTCAATATTTATCTGGCTTTGGCCTTGCATACAATATATCGAATCTAGTATGAATTTGCTTTTTTTCAATAGGAAATTCAGGGGTTATTTTAATGTGTAGAGTAGTTATCTCTTTTGAAATATAAATAGTAAACCTGGTTTTAAAAGGTATCTTATGCACTCGACACACCTTTAATGCTCTTTATTTTAACAATCACATAATTAATGTATTTATTAAACTAGTATTGAGTCTTGGGGGAGACTAATTCCCAGTTTTCTCTGTATTGGGTGTGCCACTGACCTATATATACATATATTTGGTATATAATATATATATATACATACATACACACACACGAGTATATCATACCCAAGGAAGAACAAACAGATAAATTCTGAATTAGTCTTTTTTTGGTGGTATAGCTTCAATTTGAGGAAACACTCAAATTTTCTATGTTAATAGGCTGTAATTTATAAATTATCAGAACTACATTATATCTATTAAAATAAATGAATATTTGGTTTTTGCTTAGAAACATTTTTGACGGTATTTTATTTTGTAATAAATTAATGGAAAACTATCACTTTATAAACATTTTCACGTAAATTAAAATGTATAGTACGACACGATCTTACATACTTTCTCATTTAGTAACTAACCAAGAGTTGGTTTACTTCATTTGTATATTACAATTATGAATCAAATTTTCATAAATTTGTCGTCATTAACTCATAAGGGATTGTCTGTGCGGTGCGCTGTACCATTTTTTCAAACCTCTAAACACTTTAATCAAGATTGATCCTGCTAATTTTAAAGTATGGTGTTGCGAGTAAAGACATGCCTACTTTGATGAGTTTTGTGTAAATCTTTATATTAATTGTATAAAGCCAAAAATGACCGAGCTCGATTGAGTATGTATATTAATTTGGATATCCTTCGGCTATAAATTGTGGGCAGGAGGAAGATCACAAACCAAACATGTCTGTGTCCTTGTATATGTGTGCGTGTGTGTTTAAATATCAAACACACACACAAGTACGATTCTATAATTGTTATTTTTAATTGTTTAACTTTGTAGAAATTCAAACCATTCTATTCTCAATGAATAGCTCTTAGCTCAAGCTCGAATAAACCCCGAGCTATTTAAAAAAGAAATTGGGCTATATTAGGTTTTATTGGGTTTATTGTGGTGTGATTAAAGATATTATGTATGTTATCTGATCTGACCAATTATGCTAACATATTAATTAGTGCCTAGAGTGTTACTTTACAAAGAAAATAACGTCCACGCCTACCAATAATATTATATTTTATAAATCAATTCCTTTAAGGAATTAAAACAATAGACACTGGTTAACAAAATTCAAAATATAACTTTCATGCAATCATGTTAGTAAAATTTGGTTCTTAGAAAAGACTGTTTTAAATTTAAATTGTATCTCTATTCTTTAAAATATTCAATAACATTAATTTTATCTAGTCCTATGTCAGTATGTTTAATTCCATTTCCAATCTATCTACATTATTTAAAGTAATTAATCATATTTTAAATATTTAAAGTAAAATAGACTAACTACTTAAAAAAATTACACAATTTCTTTGTATTCAAAATAAAATAAGATTTTTTTTTAAGTGGGTATTTTTAATAAAAACCCATGTGGAGTTTTTTTTGGGGGCTGTATAGAATTGTAACAACCCTGTCTTAGCTAACTCTACTTGATTTAATTATATGCAATTGTAACAAAGAGCTATTGCATCCATATTATTTACCTTTACATTTTTATCTTTATTGTTAACTTATATCATTGACGTGACTTGATATGAAATGTATTTAATTTTATTATAAAACCACTTTTTCAATTACATTTTTATATACCGTTGTTTGATACTTGTAAACAATTGGAAACCCCAAAAACAACATTACCTAATCATTTAAGGAAATCTTATATTGTTATATTTCATTTCAATATTAGTTAATCACTAACTTCCAATACTTAATTTAAATAATTTTAAAGATTAGACACTTTACAAAGATTTTTGTTTATTAATAAATAAATAAGTGTTTAGTTTGTCATTGGTTTTATTTATAGTTCTTTACCTAACGCTAAAGGACTGGACTTTGTAAATACTATGGGAATTAAACACACATGGAAATGTATTAACTTTTTCACAGTTGTTTTGTAAAGTTTTGTAAAATTTTACTTAATATAATTTATATTTTTATTGTCTTCAGGTTTAGTATACTATAATTTTAATCGTAAGAAGAGTAAATGACTGTCACAATCGTTAGCAAAACTACATTGATTTATTCATAGCTCAAGTAATGTGATTTAAATCTTTAACTTTCGATATATATTATAAATAGGCCTACCTTTAAAATAATAATTTAGTAAAATGCCATCAAAATTGTCCACCATTTTTTGTTATGTATTTATTTATATTTTCTAAACCTGTTCTTCCTACAAGAATTAGAGTATACCTGGCCAAACGCATTGGGGGTGGTTTTCACCTTTAGAGTAGTTATTACATTTTTTTTTACATCCTCGTCAAAAGAATGTTGGTAAATTTCCAATAAACAATACTTCTTAATTTTAAATTATTATAAGTAAAATCCTTCAATATAATGTTAATGTAAAAATAAATTGTTTTTATCCAAAGTAGCTTTAATTTGGTCTATTATGAATTATTATTAAAACAATTTAAAAGATTTATCCACATTTTAATTTATTGGACCTTTTATTTTAACGATTATTTTTCAATTAGAATTAGTTATTATATTAATTAATGCAGAATATCAAGGTTTTAGGCCTACACCTTAATTAGAATTACAAATCTAATATACTATTATTGATAATTAATAATATACTATATTATGCATGTGTACACACTGAAAGAATGTTGAATTAAAGCTACTACAGCTATGCATAAATTTGAAATATATACATGCCATTCAATCAACCCTACAGGCGACGAAATGTCTAGCTGTACACAAGTAAACTAACAGAAGGGTAAATGGAATTGAAGTTCTCTACAAGTACAAAGCGTAGCGGATTTGAAACAAAATAGAGTGTATGGGGGTTCCCTCTTAACTATAGATGGGACGCTTGAATCCTTGATCCCCTCGAATCGTAGATATTCAAGAGATTTGAGATTCGTAAAAATCTAAAAAGAGTATCTCGATTACAAATTGTGAAGACCTTAACTTGATAAAATAACACACCTAAGCAATTAATAAAATAATTATATAGACTTGTAAAGTTGGGAGGGTAACAAAATTTCAAAAAGGATAAAATTCTATAAATACAATTAAGTAAAATAGAAAAGTGTTCTCTTAGTTGTTACTGGCATAATAGACATGACAAACCAAATAGCATTTGTCAGTGGCACCAAACCTTAAATATTTACATTTTGACTTAAATTGTACATTTTTAAAGATTCGATTATTCAAATTTATATTCGAAATTTGAAAGAAAATTTAATATTCAGATTTAAAATTAGGACTCAAGAAATCCATCTCTAATTTTAACTGTACCTATCTTTAAAAAGTAGCTAAAAATTACAGATTTTAACATCAACCAACCTCACATGATAAATTTATCAAAATAATGTTCAATTTCCAAATATTATAATCCCAAATTTTGTATTTTTTCAACATTTATAAAAATAAGTGTATTATATGTTATTTCATCAAAAGGGCCACAGGTCTGACATGGATTGGGCCACATAGGGCTCGCGGGTTTTAAGTTTGACTTTCCTGACTAAAACTATACTCTCAACCCTATCTTCTAAATATTTATGCACTTAAAATCAGGATCAATCTTAAACAAACATAGTAAAGTTACCCATCTGATCCTTCTAGGATGGAACCACCATCCTCTATTAGACTTGTGGACGACCAAGCTAGCAACCAGGGCAAGAAATGAGCTATGATACTTCTGATTTAGATTCAAAAAAAAGTTGATTGTATTATTCTTTAATGATAAATATTTGTTATAAACCGTTCGCATATGTATAATGTTGTTTGATTGATTTTAGTTTTTTCATTTAAAATTGGCCATCAGAGGCTGAATATACAACGTTATACCACTAAACTAAGTAGTACCATTTTCCCTTTTTTTACCTTTAGTATGTTCAACACAATAAAACTATTAATGAATTAGGGGCCTTAGTATTCTAAATGGCGTATATTTATATGGGTTTGGGCTAAAGTACTCGTCTCAGGGCCCGATATTCATGGGTTTAAACCCAGCTGGGGTCGACGGATTTTTATTGAGCGATAAAATGCCGTTGCACAGCTTCCTTTGGAGGGGAAGTAAAGACGTTGGTCCCATGTCAATTGAGGCATGCATAAGAAACCTGGAAGGTATGTGAAAATGCCTTTACAGGCAAAATGGGTAAGCCCTTTCACTCACGTTTTGTAAAAATTCTCGTGTGCTGATATAATCAGTCGGTTCGGAAAATGTACGTTTAATATCTTGAATAATAAATATATCTTAAAAATTCATCCGCATTAGTATGTGGAGGATATAGAAAAACTAAACAATAATAAACAACATGAAGAAAACCACTTTCAGTACACCTGTCCGGGATTTGAACCTCTACCCCCACTTACGCGTATCGTTGCCCACGCAGAATAAACTTCAAGCTCAGCTAGTTTGGTTTGCTGGTGAGGTTAAGGTCGGGGCTTGAATCCCATATTGTGGATGGCCTATTCCTAAAAGTTTTCCAACTTTCCTTCCGCGTAGATGTTGGTACAATTCCTCTTAATCCTATATTCCCTACTCCATTAACATATTTAAATTGGAATATATCCGATAGGTGGTAAGATGTGGTGTAAAATAATACCTCTTTGCTGTGTGTATTTAATATATTGAGATTACTAAGTAATGACTTCTTATAATATTTTCTTATACTTAATTTAGATAAATAAGCGGTGTGAGCTAGAAAACTTAAGCTTTGCTAGATAACAAGTTTAATTTCCATAATCATTACCTTTTACCATTTCAACATGCTAAGAAACACTTAGAGCCTAGGTAATAAAAATGAATGCACCTTCTTTGATTAACTATTTTCATTTACTTGCAGTAAATTATTAACTTGTTTGAGTATTTGAAGCGACATAATTATCACATACAAACTTGTATCCGAGTTTACAATTGTGTTTTTGTGACTATGTGATTTGTAGAAAAATTTCTTGGACAAATGTTGTTTTTACAATTTCACACATTGCCTACAGAACAATTTAAATGCATCTACCTTTTCGCAACGTCTTAGAAAGAAAAATATGTTTTCACTCAAACTATGACATGGCAACAGTGATAAATGATAGGTCATAGATTAGGACTTATGTGTACAAAGAGAGTGTACTTTAAAAAAAAAGAAACATAGAGTTTCCTGTTTATATTTTAGAACTAACTTGTGAAGCGCTTGTAAATATGTGTGATATACGTTGCTTTGCATTCAAATCCATCGCGGTAAAACTTCCTGTTATTCTGAATACCTCTTTTATTCTTATACTCTCTTGTTCAGTACCAAACCTATAGTACGTATCATGCGTGGTGGAATGGAAGCATTTATATATATTTTTTATTTAACATGTAATAAGTAAGTAAATATCTTTACATCCAAAAACATTAGCCGCCATTAAATTTAACATATTCATTAGTATTAATATTTTAGTTGTGCTGTAGGGAAATTTAAACAATTAAGCGAATATATTATTTTAATTATCTAATTGATAATGAAATATTTTTTAAATTTTAATAAAGTTCCCTTTTTTTACTGGAGGAGGGAGGGTTGATTAAAATGTCAATGTCTTGAATGTTGTCACTAATTTTGAGTTAGAAAAAGGTAGATTTATAATTGTAATTTTTTTTTTGCGTTCTACTATACACTTAGGTTGTTTGTTATCCCTTCCTGCGGCTTTGGGGGTAACTGGTTGATATCATGACGACGGCAACGTTGTGTTCCGACCCGTATGGGAAGGGGTAGGAAAAAGGTGGGTGAGATTGTTCCAGCAACGTGAGTTGCGGTGGAAGGTAGGATAGAGTCCCGGCAACGTGAGTTGAGGTGGGAGGTAGGTAGGATAAAGTCCCGGTAACGTGAGTCAAGGTGGGAGGTAGGATAGATTCCCGGCAACGTAAGTCGCGCTGGGAGGTAGGATAGAGTCCCGGCAACGTAAGTCACGGTGGGAGGTAGGATAGAGTCCCGGCAACATGAGTCGCGGTGGGAGGTAGGATAGAGTCCCGGCAACGAAAGTCGCGGTGGGAGGTAGGATAGAGTCCCGGCAACGTGAGTCACGGTGGGAGGTACAGGATGACGGCAGAAGGAGAGGGAGTACATACAAAGTTGCTCTTTACAAAACACTACAATTTATTAGCTCTTTTAAATGGCGTACCCGATTTGGGTAGCCACTCTCCAACTGGCCTCTGACATTTTTATTGCGGCCAAAATTGATAATATTTGACTATTTTACGACCCGCTTCGGTGGCCGCATGGCTTAAGGCCCTACACTTGCAGTAGATGTAACTGCCGATGATGGGAAGATCCGGGTTCGAATCTTGGTCGGGTGTACCAATGTGATTTTTCCAAAACTTTTTTCCCCTCACTCTCCATGCAAATGTGGGTGCACTTCCTATAAATATATTTCATACCCTTAAGACTATTTAAATTAATTAGTAGATAAACGCATAACCCGAACGGTTAGTAAGATGCAGTGCTAAAAAATAATAAAACTATTCTATTGGCATTTGTAATATCCATAAAAAGTGACAGCTGCAGATATATGACTTGACGTATGAATGCATGAAAGTTCATTTAGTAACTTTTTTGTATGGTAATCGGACTTTAGAAAATGTATAAAAAGTATATCCGTGTATACTAACTAAATAAACTCTGCAGGAGAACTATAAGATATAATTAACCTTTTTAATTTTCTAAACTTGTATTTATTCTAATTTCGTTAGTGAATAAATTTGCTGTAACTCGAAGTAAACACTTGTCTAAACGCTTACGTGAAAAGTCCCTCACTCAACCAAGTTGCCCAAGTAAATTGCAAATATTGTTCCGATGGTGACTGTACAAGAATACATCATGCATGTTTGTATTGTGATCCATTCAACACACTTTCATACACTCAAACTGAAACATAATTACTGTGTACACAACTGGCAATTAACATGAAAATAGAAGGGAGGCCCCCTGGGTTGTGAAATGAGTGACACCATTTGATGACGGTAGGCCTTCAACTGTATCCGATTATTTATTTTCTTTTGTGTAAAAAGGAAAATGAACTCTATATTAATCGTCATCAATGACTCGACAGTAAAACATTACTTGATTCTCTACTTATTTCACTGCGTCAGCCATCAAAGCATATTATGCTTAGTATACAATAGGTTTAGCAACATCATTCATATAAATACCTACATTATAATAGTGATCAGTGTTTGAAATTGCAACTCTAAGCTTAAATAAATTGCAAATTATAACGCCACTTCAGTCACCCTCTTTTATTCTGTAACTTCACGCCCTTGGGATCACAGTCTTACTGAAGGTATAAAAATCCACACACTCCCATGTTCTTATGAGAATAGACTTATGGAACTTCAAAAACGATAATTAACCCTCAGAGAAATTTTCTATTGTGAGCAATAGCAACAGTTATAAAATGTTTGTCTTACTATGTGGTGGATTCAGGGGGGGG
>CABEEJ010000960.1:78373-136220 GCA_901482245.1 Timema douglasi | reverse complement strand
ATACATTTATCTTTTAATATATATCTTTTAAAAAATAGAAATAATAGAAAAATGCTCGATTTTTTTTTTCCAGAGAATGAAATGGCATACAATCAACGAGTTGAGTAATTACTCCGCGCATGCGTTTGGCCGAGGCTCCCATTGTGTCGCGTAGCTTGCACGTTCAGTGTGCCGCGAGGACACACAAAAAATAATAGTGTGCCGTGAACAAACAAAGCTTGAGAACCACTGCCTTACATGAATTAATAGCTCTTTCAACTTAGCTCTAACATGCAAAAAATCAAGTGAGCACCCTCGTAGTCCTAATTATATTACTAAATTTAGTATGATAACCAATAATTATGTGTATTAAAATTAAAAAAAAAAAAATTACTACCAAAATATTTTAAGCCATTGTGGCTGTAGCCTATATATATTTATTACTTTTGTTGTGAAAGTGTATTGTATTAAAATTAAAAATTCCGTTATCAAAATGGTGTTTTTTCTTGCAAGTACTTTTTTTAGTCTAAATTAAACTCGTGATTAATTAAAATTATTACATTTAGCCTTGAAGGAGCTTTATGAAAATAGTTCCCCCCTCTATCCTCTAAGCCCACGTGGTGTATTTTTATCGGATGTTCCGTGTTCGAATCCGTACCGGCTTGACATACGTCTTGATCGCTTGGTAATTGTGCGTTTTAATTATCTATCAGTGACCCGCCTCGGTGGCGTAGTTGGCTAACGCACTTGTCGTGTTGAGCTTGACTGCTGAGGACGGGGAGATCGAGGTTCTAATCTCGGTCGGGTGAACTGGGGGTGGTTTTTCCTAAATGGTTTTCCACTCTCCCTCCACGCAAATGTGGGTTCACTTCCTCTAGTTAAACCTTCCCAATTCCTAATCCAATAGAGTAATTAGTATCTAAATCGTATAACCTGGACGGGTATTAAGACGCGGTGCTAAATATTATTATTATTATTATCTATCAGTGAGCGCTGGGTTGTATTATCTTGTATTAGGTGCCAAGCAACTAGGTATCCTACCTACGTTTATGATGAGGTAGTTAAAGTTAAATGAATACTATATTACTAATTTAGTCGATTTATTAAGACAAGTAATTGTTACTAACAAATTATTATACTACTATAAAGCCACACGGCTGACTCACTCACTGACATTGTTTATCCACTTCCAGATGAGCTAGAAACTTGAAATTTGGCAAACTTATAGCTTCTAGCCTGTAACCGACGGGAACATTCCAAAAAGTTGAAAAGTTTACTTTTTAACGCCGAAAAAAAAAATCAAAATGGTGGAGCAACTTTAAAGTCGGGTCAGATCTTTCTTTTGAGGTCTCTTGTGGCTAAACTCTTAAGACCTATCAAAAAAAACGGCTCTGAAATTACATTAGTTTACATCCACTTGCAATGATAACTCACCGGGGATTTGGGGGAGGAGCCCCCAACGAGCAAAGCGAGTTTATTTATGATAACTTAATGTAACCCGCCTCAGTAGTCGAATGGCTTAAGGCAGCGTGGTACAACGTGACACGCGAGCCAAATGTGGCCCGCGGTAATTGAAAATGTGTCCGTCACAATATTCTGGATGAAAATTAAAGTGAAACCCACGATGGCAGATGTGAAATAAATAAAGATTCAAATAAAAGTATGTATTCTAAAAGGTCATGATTGCAATTTACTAAACATTTATTTGTGTGAAAGTGTATTTGCGCATGCGTGCATAGTTCATAATTTATTTTTGGAAAATTAGTATAATTTTTTTGGCGGTAATATTTGAAAGAATCTACCAACCAAAAATACAATTTATATTTAAGTATTGAATATATTTGTGTATCAAGTGTTGTTTGCAGGCTTATATTAAGTTGATTGGATTACTAAACACATATCGGTTTGCGGTGCAAACTTATATTCCGATTTGACCCTTGGGATGAAAAAGTTGGAGCACCCTGGTTTAAGGCGTCACTCTTGTGTTAAACTGGCTGGATGAAGACTGGTAGATTGGGTTTCGAATACCGGTCGGGTCTACTGAGGGTTGTTTTCCCTAAATGGTTTCCCCTTCTCCTTCCACGTAAATTAGATATATTACTTCTAAAATGCTTTCTTCCTCATACCTATCTTATTAGATTTTTTTAAGCATCGTGCCTACTACCCATTCCGTTTATACGCCTATGTACTAATTACACTGATGTGTTAGGGATTAGGAAGTTTTAATTTAGAGAAATTGCACCCTCATTTACGTACAGGGAGAGTGATGAAACATTTAGGAAAATACTACAGTGCACCCAGCTGGAATCTAACTCTGAGCTCCTCGTTTTCAGCAGTCTATTCTAACAAGATAGTAGCTCGTTAGATCATGGGGCTATTACAGCGAGTGTCATTAGATTATATATGCGCATTATCTGCTATGGTAGTAAGACGTGGTACGTAGTAAAAATAACATGTAATTCTTCCATAATTGTATACCTACATTAAAAAATTTAAATGTAATAAAAAGTTTAATGATCTATTAATTAAATCTTGCTTTTACTCATTTTCAAAACCAAATTTCAAAATTTTAGGGCATGTATTTAGTATCTAATAACTTTTTGACGTGAGTCTGTGAATTTGTTAGTGTGTAAGCTAAGTTATCTAAATTGAGATTTATTACATTTTAGTATTAGGGCCCTGTATTACGAGGGCAAGTTTATATTCATGTAATACTCAAATTCTTTGTTTCTTAAGTATTGCGGGGCTATGACCCAATTTGACCTCGCCTTAGTAAGGGGCAGTTATTACATTGTATCCTCATTTTCCATCTTAGGGGTTGTCTTAATTCTGTGCGCCCGGTTATGCGTCGCCGAAGAGCTTTACATACATATATATGTAATGTTTGTTTTCAAATATTTTTTGAATAAAGATCTTTTATATAATAACTTTCACACATTACAAATACATATAAATTAGATAGCTTTTCTGACATATTGACTGACTCACTGACTCTTGAGAAGATAAGACTTCAAGGGAATTCATCAATACTGACTCAAAGGAAGGGTCGTAAGGCACAACTGTGAAAAACTAATCTCCTCTCTGGTGAAAACCAAATGTTTTCAATTTTCATT
This sequence comes from Timema douglasi, assembly GCA_901482245.1. NCBI lineage: Eukaryota > Metazoa > Arthropoda > Insecta > Phasmatodea > Timematidae > Timema > Timema douglasi. The sequence goes on along the minus strand of CABEEJ010000960.1, from coordinate 133,128 downwards.
CTATATAAAGATTAATTCTTATACTACTTATTGCATTTCTTTCTTTTAGTGAAGAATGACCTTGAGCAAGGGACGATCCCTGGAAAGCTCAGTGGTAGAGCATTGGTGTGCTAAGCCAAAGGTCCGGGTTCGATTTCCGTGTCAAGGTGCCATTTTTCAGTTTATTCGAATATTAATCAATTACGATTGATTTTCGTTGTATCATCGTTCATCCCCCAAGATTTGCCTTTTGTATAGCCAATATTTAATTGTATATAGTTTCTTTCCTCCAAAATTTTAAATAACATCTCTAATAGCCTGGGTGTCACTGGTTTCAAAACGTGCCAATACACAATCACTTTGCTACGCACGCACTCTTAGTCATGTCATGCCGCATAATCTCAGCCGCATGTGAACCGCGCTTTATTCGTAGAATGCCGTGCCACGTAATCCCGATGTCAGTGCGCGTGGGGGTATAACAAGGGAGATGTATGTTGGTGCATATATCACCGGTCCTGTCACCGTGACTTACAGTCCCTCGAGGGCACCATCACGGACTCGCGTGCGTCCATCCCACCACTCACTCGTCACGAGCACGAGAACTGAGGAGCAGTACCGACCAATCACTTGTAAAAATACTCCTTCCTTGCACTAGACTATCCTCTTGTTATAAGGATTCTTCCATACACTAGATCTGCCCCATTGCAAGAAAACTCCTTCCTTGCGTTAGCCCTGGCACTTTCAAGAATACTTTCTCCTTTCAATATACCCGCCACTTGCAAAAAAAAACTGCTTCCTTGCACTAGACCTTCCCCTTGCAAGGAGACTCCTACCTTGTACTAGACCTGCCATTTGCAAGAAGACTCCTTCCTTGCGTTAGACCTGCCTCTTGCAAGGAGTCTCCTACCTTGCACTTGACCTTCCATTTGCAATGAGACTCCTTCCTTTGTACTAGACCTTCCACTTGCAAGAAGACTCCTTCCTTGTACTAGACCTGCCATTTGCAAAAAGACTGCTTCCTTGCACTAGACCTGCCATTTGCAAGAAGACTCCTTCCTTGTATTAGACCTGCCTCTTGCAAGGAGTCTCCTACCTTGCACTTGACCTTCCATTTGCAATAAGACTCCTTCCTTGTACTAGACCTTCAACTTGCAAGAAGACTCCTTCCTTGCACTTGACCTTCCATTTGCAAGAAGACTCCTTCCTTGTACTAGACCTTCCACTAGCAAGAAGACTCCTTCCTTGTACTAGACCTGCCATTTGCAAGAAGACTCCTTCCTTGTACTAGACCTTCCACTTGCAAGAAGACTCCTTCCTTGTACTAGACCTGCCATTTGCAAAAAGACTGCTTCCTTGCACTAGACCTTCCACTTGCAAGAAGACGTATTCCTTGTACTATTATTATTATTATTATTAGCATCGCGTCTTACTATCCATTCGGGTTATACGCACTTACGCTAATGTGTAATGGTAGGGTGATTGTGAGATGAAATGGAGGACCTACAGTTTAACGTGGAATCCGAACCACGGTGGAGGCCTGGCATTCTCCACATTCCTTGTACTAGACTTTCCCCTTGCAAGGAAGGAATCTCCTACCTTGTACTAGACCTGCCATTTGCAAGAATACTCCTTCCTTGCGATAATCCGCAATCAAATCTCTACTAGTGAACCAAGCGCTACTGAAATATTAAACTGTTACTTCATGAAAACTTCTTCCTTGTACTAATTCTATTCAACAACGCTACTACTGGTACAATGGAGTGCATTAAATATTTAAAGTAATTTTCTGTTCAGATAAAATTAAACTAGAGCTTTACAGATCCTGCCTGTAGCTTGGACAAGTGAGAAAGTTGACCTAACCGATCTTTTGCCTGCCTACGACTCGTTAAAATAATATTAAAATCTATTATGCCTTTTTAAATTTATTTTTATTTTGAACCAAATAATAAAGTAGCGTATTTTTTTAATAGCTAATCGAAGCATACAGGATGTAGAAGCCCGATGTTAAAAGGAATGCTCCAACATTCGCCTAAAGAGAGGAAGATAAACCAACAAGTTTACCAGACAAGTATTTGAACCCCGTTCTCTAGAGTATTTAAAAAAAATGTCATCCGGTTCAAGTGGTACTTAAAGAGGGGGCCGTGGTGTTGTTTTTCATCTCGTGAGGGGTGAGGGGTGGGGGAGGAGCGGAGGATGAAGGGACCACTGAGTTATGAGTGTAATTTTTACTATTGTCAGACATGACTAGAAACCTGAGAGGGAGAGGGAGATTAAGAAAGAGAGAGAGAGAGAGAAAGACGCGCGCTGCAAGAGAAAATAACGAACGCATGGTTACATCCACTCCGCCCTTTTTTCTTTCCAAGCCACTCCCACATACCTCCGCGACACTGCAATGAGACTTCCGCAAAGTCGGGTGTGCGTTTAGAGGCTCGACTGAGACTCGTGAGACTTCTGTTTGAACAGTATGATACTTTTTTTTTTAGTAGCGCGTCTTACTACCTGTTCAGGTTATACGCGTATGTACTAATACGATATTGAGTTAGAGAAGAAGATTGAATTCAGAGGAATCGTACCTGCATTTGCGTGGAAGGAGAGTTAAAAACTACTCTCAATACACCCGAATTGGATTCGAACTCCAATATCCCAGTCACCGAAAGTCTAGTATAATATGATATTGACGCCTTGGACCACGCAACCACTGAAGCAGGTTTTATTTTCCTTTTCACAAGAGTGTGGTTACTTATTTCCTTAGCAATCAAATGCTGGTGAATATGATCAGAAACTAATCCTTTCTGTCATGTTTACTTAGGCTGGATGATTGTAAATTGCCCGTTCTCCTCGTATGACCATCAGTACAGGCGTCCCTCCCCCCTTTTTTTATTAATGCTTATGTACTAATTACGCTAATGTTTTTTTGGATTAGGAGGGCTATATTTATGGAAGTGTACCTGCATTTGCTTGGAGGGAGAGTGGAAAATCATTTAGTAAAAACCACCCTGAGTACACACGATTGAGATTAAACCTTAATCTCCCCATCATCGGCAGTCTAGTCTACTACAAGTGTTACCAAACCCTTCCTTCACCTCTGACAAGACGTGTATTAAGTGAATGTAAGGAATGCCAGACCTCCACCGTGGTTCGGATCCTACGTTAAACTGTAGGTCCTCCATTTTCATCTCACAATCACCCTACCATTACACATGAGCGTAAGTGCGTATAACCCGAACGGGTAGTAAGACGCGGTGCTAATAGTAATATCCTACTACAAGAGAGTGCGTTAGACCACGCGGCCACCGAACGTGTTATTTTTATATACTAAATGAGATCAAAGTAAGGACATTACAATTTAGATGGAGTGTAAACTTTGATTTTCTTACGAACGGAAATTTGGATCAGCTTTTAGAGAATGCAAACAATTTTGTGTAGCTAACATTTATAATATTTTACTTTATTATTGGTGTTATTTTGTAGGTGTTGAAAAAAACTATCAAAAGTGACTGCAGCAGATCACATTACTTGACGTATATTTATTTTAATTTATTTTAGATAACTTATTTAATGTGCACTTTATGAACTGACTGATTATATCAGCACATGATAATTTCTATGAGCGAGAGCTAAATAGCCTACCAATTTTGCTGGGAAAGGTATTTCCACATACCTTCCAGGGTTATGTTAAATGCCACAATCGACATAGGACCGATGATTTTACTTCCTCTCCGAAGTAAGTTGTGCTACGGAGTTTTATCGCTCAAGAGACATTCGTTGACCCCGGCGCGGGTTTGAATCCATGAACATCGGGTTCTGTGGCGAACACTTCCTCCCCCTCCCCCTCCCCCTCCTCGCCCAAAAACCACCGAGGTTGACACGTAAAAATATATGTGTGGCATTTTCTAGATGTCAGCTATGTCAATTCGTGTTAAAATTGGGGCTTTCTAGCATTTTCGTAGAAAGAGAATGGGTAGCAATTTAAGAACAAAACATATCAGTACACGCAACCAGCATTCAAACCTTGACCACCCCGTCACCAGGAAAACAAACAAGAAGGCCTTTGTCCGCGGACCTACCGGTAGTAGCTTCTGTATCCACTTTAATGCTTAATATACGCCGAGCCATTTTTTGTGCATCTAATCCTTTTGACAAACGGTGTTCATTTAGAAAGAGTAAGATAAGTATGTTTATAGCGGACCTTTTGTTGATATGAATTACTATTTATTTTAAATAGGTCCTAATCTTAAGTCCAAAGGCTCTTTATAGGGAAATATAGCTCTATGGATCTTATTTCATCCATAAACAGGCCAGCGTGCTACCAGGAGTTTGTCCAAACCGGGATTTTTTTTTTCACCGCTAACTAGAACACTCATTGGTCGAGTATCAACGAAAAATCTCCTATTTTTGAGCAGGTGAACAAAACCTATTTAAGAATGATCAAATGGGGCTTGGTGGAGAAGATTCCACAATACTGTACAGTTTTAACAAGATCTACGTATTCCGGCAACAATCCACTCCACGTCATTGAAGATAAAGTTTCAACACGAATTGTGTACCCTGGTAGCACTCCACTCTATTGCACGTACAGTTTTAACAAACTCTGCGTACCCTGGCAACACAACACGCCACTGCACGTACAGTTTTAATAAAAACTGCGTACCCTGGCAACACAACACGCCACCATCTCGATAAATCTTCAGAAGCAAGCGATAGTAAGTTGTTGCTCTGACCAGGAGAACAGAATGGAACGTGTTTCGCCGTGTATGTGGGCTTGTCCCCGCGGAGACTAGAGTCAATAGGTTGGCGAGACCCCCTACCGAGAAGGTTACATCATCTCTTATTAAGAATTGATGGCAGGGACTTGGCACCCCTGATCTTCCCGCCATACTCTAGTCGGCGGGGTATCCAAAACCCCCCCTTACCTACCCCGTAGTAGCTTCCACCTTTGAATTTCCCCTACGATATGTATAACAGTTCTATGAGTATAAGTCGACGACGTTTTTATTACATCAAGATTCAAACTTCCAGGTGGAAGTTACTATAGATTTATGTCATTGTTTTTTCCTTTTTGGTTTGCGTTTTACTGTCCGTCCGGGCTACACGCAAAAATCACATTATTTGATTAGGCCTAAGCATGACTAAGGAAGAGACAAGAAAAAAAATCTAGCCACCTTTGCGTTGAAGGAGAGTGAGAAATCAATTAATAAAAGTCGCTCTAAATCCACCAAATAGGTAGACAATACTTTAAAAGGTACTAGTTTATCCTCGTACAGCAAACTAATCCATATTTAATAAACGCTCAACCTTGCACCAGTAATGTTATATTTAGGTAATAAGTTGAGTCTATTGTTATTGCTGTTGTTCCCCCCTCTCTCCCCAAACGGTTTTTCACTCTCCCTCCTGTCGAATGACGGTACAACTCCTTTAAATTCTACCTTACTTATCCCTAACACATGTGCGTAATTAGTATATTTGCGGTCAAACTGAACGCGGTGCTAAAAATTAAATCCTAACATAGAATACCTTACATCATAACATAATTTACAATAAGAGTTTGATAGAAAAGAAAACTATATACACATGCATTTGTTACGGTGAGTATTAACAACACTTTACTTTATTATTTATATTATTTTATTGAAAGTGATATTATATATGAAAATTACAAATTTAATATCTAACGATCTGCTTTGGTGGCCGCGTGGTATAACGCGCTACTCTCGTGTTAGACTAGACTGTCGAAGATGGGGAGATCGGGGTTCAATCCCGGTCAGATGCACTGAGGGTGGTTTTTTCCCTAAATGGTTTTTTAATCTCCTTACACGTAAATGTGGGTGCACTTCATCTCAATTAATCCCTAATCCATTGGTGTAATTAGTGCATAGGTTTATAACCCGAAAAAGTAGTAAGACGTGTTGCTAAGAAAAAATCAAATGACTTTATTTATATTATTATTATTAGCGCCGCGTCTTACTACCCGTTCGGGTTATACGCACTTAATGGTAGGGTGATTGTGAGGTGAAATGAAGGACCTACAGTTTAACGTGGAATCCGAACTACGGTGGAGGCCTGGCACTCCACACATTCACAAGTTGTGATTAATACACGTCTTGTCACAGGTGAAGGAAGGGTTTGGTAATCAGACAAATCTTTGCCGGGATTGAGGATTGAACCCCGGCCGCCAGCATAGAAGTCTGACACCTTACCCCTAGACCACCAGGTCACCGACTTGATTTATAGATATATAAAAATTGATTTAGTAACTTTATAAATATCACACAAATCCTTCCTATATAAATCGGACTGTAATTAAGTTTTTGTTTTTTTAAATATTAGTTTTTTTCTTGAATCGTTCCTGCACCTGTTTCGTTCAGGACTCGTATTATCGCGGCGACAACGTGTCTGGCGGCTTGGAGTCTCTTAGAGTCCTGGGAACTTCCCTGTGGGGTGGAGGGAGAAGTCTCTCTAGCTCACGTGGAGTCTCTTAACTTAGCCCCCTCTTCACACAAGGTGGCCCACCCTCCAACAAGACACCGTGTGGTGAACGAAGACCACGTCGACCTGATCAGTGGCTACGCTTGTATCACGGTCAGCAAGTCATCACTCTCGTGTAGGATTGACTTGCGGAAGAAGGGGAGGACAGGGTTCGAATCCCGGTTGGTTTTTCCTTAATTGTTTCCCACGAACTTACGTGTAGATTACCTCTAAAATGCTTCCTTCCTCATGCCTACTCCATTAAAGTAATTATCATGTGTGCACAATCTAAAAAGTAAACACGTAGTATGAGTAGACGCGATGATTAAAAAAACACAGTGTTTCTCGATAGGCAGTCCGCGGACCAACAACGGTCTGTGGGCTTGCTACTTCCACTTCACAATGAACTTATTATTAGTTCAAGTTATACATAATTGTATTTTAGGAACGTGTATGTAAATTACCATAAATTAGTTTTTGTAAAGAAACAAATTTATTTTTAAATAATCCACATTATAGTTTACTTTAGTTCATCCGGGAATTATGAGAGTTCCCAACAAACCTTCACACCTCAATTACGTGCTTATTACATTTATTAGTTTACTTATTTGTTTTTTTGTTCGTGTGTTCATGTGTGAAATTAAAACAACTTAAAAACGTATATATTTTGATTATCAGTTTAAAAAACGGTTATAATTAATTTACACATGTTCACTTTATACAGAAAAAATAGTTATTTTGGTCTGTTAATTATTAAAAAAACTGGCCATTATTGGTATAAGATATCCTAATAAATGATGTAGCAAGGCAATTGAAAATAAAAGGAACTATATTTATTACAAATCTTTAAGGTGGGAGCTTAAGGTTATAGTTTGTATGGCAAAACCTTGTTTGACCAAAATTAATAAAATCTTGCTCAAGTAGAAACATATAGTTTAATTTTCTTCACATGTTGACTTCAACAATTGTGTAATATCTGTCATGAGCAAAGTGTCATTAGATAAGAAACTGTTTAAATGAAAAGAAAAAGTTGTAATTAAATTCTAGGACACCCTTGACAGATATCCAAAAACTGTTGAAATCACCATGTGAAGAAAATTAAACTCTATTTTTCTACTGGAAAAATATTTGATTTCTTTTGAAAAAAAAAGTGTTGATATAAAAAATTCGGCAAAAATACATACCTTTTCTCGCTTCCTCTAAACTCCCACCTTAATTAGATCGAAGAACTTGTCAATATGCACGCAAACTGCACACACTAGAGTATTTTCAGTGCATGATAAACATAATTTTATTTTACATGAGGAGGTCACGGCACGGCCTATGAGCACACAGCCCTTCCCGGGGGGTACCATGATATGTGTTAGCCGGGGCCACAGCTGGGAACACTGCCGGAATGCGTGTAGCCTCTTTCATATCTGTCCGTTAAGGAATGTGTGAAGAATGCTAAGAAGTGTTGCCAGCCTTCATCTGGAGGTTTGACCTGTCTTTTTGATCGCGGTAGGTTACACTGTCGAGATATTACACTTATCCTGCCGCATGGAGATAATACTGACTGTGCAGAATACATTGGGCCTAAAAGGTGGCTACAAGAACTAGGCTATAGAGCGGGTGTTGGAGACCTTTTCGGGGCCCGATCTACTTAATAACTTATCAAAGATCCCACGATCATACTTCGTCTCTCCAATAGGTCTATACATCATAATATATATTTACTTCTTAAATTCAATCTTTCCTCTATTGATCCTAATTATGTACCCACCCAGATAAAAACAAAATTAATAGAATAAATAAAATTAATATTTTCATACTAAACTATTTAAATTTCTTATATGATTACTGAATATGACCGATAAAGATAATTTTGATCCCTCTATAAAGTTATTGAATTGGTGTATTATTTTGTGAGTTTAAAAGACTTGAAGATCGACTTTTAATGATGGTGTAGTTTTCTTACACGATCGACTGAAAATGATTGCGAGTTCGACAGGTTAGTGTTAGGCGTTTATTACTATTAGAGGTATTTAATGTTAGTTAACTTTCTGAACTGAACGATTATAACAGCACACAGCTTGTAAACTAGCTTGACTTTTAACACAAATACACCATGTCCCTCAAACACCATACCTTCAAATATATAGGCGTCACTTTAGCTGTAGACTAGATTGCCGATACTTTAGCTGTAGACTACCCTGTCGATGACGGGTAGATCGGGGTTCTAACCCTGGTCAAGTTTACGAATGGTATTTGCCCCTAAAATTGTTTTCCCCTCTCCCTCCACACAAATGCGGGTACACTTACTCTTAATTCAACCTTCCTCATCCCAAGCACCTGAGTTTGGTTAGTACAAAATATACACTAAGCCGTAGTAACTAAATATTTAAAAAGTCTAATATAAGTAAATATAAGTATACAAATAATACATATCTTCGTCGTTACAATATGGAATCGAATTGAAGGTATCTTAAAGCTGTGTTCAACCACTGCAAACACTTCACCGTGGGGATGAGTTGATACTAAGCTATAAATGAACTTCTATTAGTTCAAAGTTCAATACCAGAACAACCCAAAGGGTTTGATTTAATCTTTTGAATTTGTTCAAACACACGAACATTCGGTTTTACAAACACATTATCTATCCCCTCTTATTAGAAGTGCATGAGCGCAGTTTTGTGCCAACTAATGTTTAGCGTAATTACAATATCGAGGCAACCCTTTCATGGTGTCGGCCCTTCAATTAACCTAATTACAAACACATGTTCAACGGGGACGGGTTCTCGTAAACGAAGGCCAACCAACTCAACACTTTTTTTTAAAAACGCGCACGTGGTCGTTAGCGCATAGCTAGCAACAATGGGCGCAACCAAACGGAGTAATCCCCATCCCTTTTTAAAACATTTTTGATATTACCAAACATGACAAGCAGTTCCCTTTCATGTCCAACTTGATGAAAAGAATCAAATGATATGCGTAACCCACGACGTAAATTTAAGGAACAAACAAGGAAAATAGCCAACGAAAGGGCTATTCCTACAAAGATCTAATTTAATGTTGGTTTATACACGTCGATGAAATGGTAACTGCATAAACGCATATATATACCGATTTACAGTTATATATGTATTTCATCCAGAGCTTTTACGTACACTTTCTAAACACGTCGCAATTTTGATGGATGACGTAATCCAAGGCCAACACATTCAACCCAAGAAACTCAATCATATTAATTTCGATAGTATACATTCTGGTGTGGACCCAGCAGTGGGCACACAGACAAAAGCGCCAGTCTCGTCTTGTTTGGTATGTCAGTCACAGTGAGGTAGGAGTTCTATTTCCTTCCAGGAGTAGGCCTACTGGTGATTTACTGGGTAGGTTCCAACTCTACCTTCCCAAGAAAATGTCACTCTTCTTTCATGCAACTGCGTGTACATTTACTCTTTAATTACACTTTCCGTATCCATACCCTTCTTTTATAAATATATGGAAATCCCAGGTGGGTTACAATAAGTGTTGCACAAGATAAATACTACTATTATTGTCAGGATCAATAAACACGGACTGTACACTATCAGCTGTCGGGCTCAACCAACACGGACTGTGCACTATCCTTTATCGGGATCAATCAACACTGACTATACAATAACCTTTGTTGGATTCAATCGACACGGTCTACACACGAGTCAACTAAGTAATTATTGTAGATTGGTACGCCTGTACCAAAACCAAATGTTCAAATATGTTGGAACGTTTAATGAAATTAAAAGTAAACATGCGAAAACAAAGTAGCTATTAGTGGAACTATTCAATGGTCTTTCATTGAAATTTTGTTCGGAGTAGTTTGTTATCGTGGAAACCTTAAATATATTTAAAATAATGATCTCCTAGAACAGTGTTTCTCAATCTTTTGACCAGGGTAACACTCTTTGATAGATACCCTTTATTTTGTGACACTCTTGTATGAAACGTCCTTATGTCGAAGAAATCTGAGTTAAGGAAACTTCTAGTAGAGGACGTAATGAAATTAAAAATACTCGTAATCAAACACTTGCTGTAGAAAAATTAAATATAAAAACAAGAATATTTTTGTGTGCAACATTCGAGGACTAAATTATAAATGAATCCATATACATGCGGTACCGGAGGTTGTGTTGGCACTCTTTTTAAGGTGGGGATGTAGAGAGGGCAAGGAAAGGTCAGTGCTCTTACAGTTTTTATATAAGAATAGTTTTTTGATCAAAATAAATCAAATATTTTTTCAATTCAAATATAGAGTCTAGTATTCTTCACATGGTGATATCAAAATTTCTTGAATGTCTCTAAAGGGTGTCCTGGAATTTAATGACATATTTTTTCTCCATTTAAAAAGTGTGTCATCTAATACTGCTTTGATCATGACAGATATTAAATAACTGTTGATGTCAACATGTGAAAAAAAATAGATTCTGTGTTTGAAATGGAGCAGTATTTTATTTAGTTTTGTAAAAAAAAGGTGTTAAAAAACTCCTACTCGCGTTCCCTACATCACCACCTTAAGGGTGCCTTATGGTTGGAAACTGAGACGCACCGCAGACGTTTAAAAATCCCGCATTATTTAAGAAGTTGATTGATATTTTTTTTGTTAATATAATTCAACAAAATGTAGGCGGAAATTATCAGCCAGTTAGTCCAGTCTGGCCAGTTAAAAAGTTTAAATTTTGAGTTTAAAGCTAAACTTTTTTTCAACGAAACTTTGTGTTAAGATTTGTATTTCTTGGATTAGATCAAAAGGTTAGAAACTTATATCAAGCCTTCCTCCATCAAATAAAGTCATGTTTTGGTAGGGTCACAACAGAAAGCTTTAAGATGATGTGGGATTGTTTTATTGAGCTTTACGTATGTTATCATACTTTTTTAGACACTTTAAAATTAAAATTAATTCTTTATAAATGGTCCGAATCTTCACCTACATTTTGGGGGAATCCATATTTTAAAATATCAAACCGCTTCATAGATAATCCGGAATATCTAAACGTCTGCAAGACTTCTCAGTGTTCTTCCATGTAACAACCTAAAGAACTACCGTCCTACGGTTTAATATCGTGAGTTCTACACATACCTGCTCTTAGAGCGTCCATGGGTACAGACGGGTACGGTATGGAATAAGGGTATCCTTCCTTCCTCAGGGTCTTGGGTTTTCTCCTCGGCCGGTACTTGTAGTCTGGGTGTTCCTTCATGTGCATGGCACGGAGTCTCTTCGCCTCGTCGATGAAAGGCCTCTTCTCGTCTTCGGTCAGCAACTTCCACTCGGCTCCTGGATGAAAGGAGGATATTTCGGAATTACATTACAAATTAAATTACAAATGTTGTTTACTCCAAAGCAGGAATTCCCAACCTTTTTGATTCTAGGACACACTTAGTCCAATATATTATTTTCATGGCACACTTGTGCTTATGAGTATTGAGATGCCGTTGACAATAAGTGTATGCTTCTACTTGCAGAGTAAATTGCTTGTTTACTTTAATTTTTTCAACAACATTTTGACTTGATGTTCTCAGATATTTCAGAAATATGTTGGCCTAGCTTATTATTCGATAAAGACACCTTTGAAATTACCTCTTTAGATTATTTTACAAGCATGGTTTCAATAATGACCTGACGAGCTGGCACAATCACATTTTCGCAAGACAAAAATGCTTAGAGGTTAAAAAACAAAAGTTAAAAGAAGCATAACTGAATTATCACTAGAAGAAATCGTGAGGAATAAATCAATATTTTTAAATATAAATAATATAATTTATTGATACCTCCAACTCAAATTAAGTGGCACCGTAATTAGATAATGGTAGGGCTCTAATGTTCATACGAAAAAATTTACTGTGTAACGAAACTGGCTACAGTAATTTTTTTTATGGCCCTTGCCTATTTCCGAGTTGAATAGTCCTTTCCTTAAAGCTTAGTTTGTTATTTGTAGTAACATGTACTACGTGCCAATATCTATCTTCTTCTATATACTGTAAAGCTACATGGCTGACTCACTCACTCATTCACTGACGTTAATGTTTACCCACTTCCAGATGAGCTAGAAACTTGAAATTCGGCAAATGTATAGATTATAGCCTGTAACCGACGGTAAAATTCAAAAAAGTTAAAAAATGTTATTTTTAATCCCTGAAAAAAATTCAAAATGGCCGAGCAACTTTAAGGTTGGTGCGGACCTTTCTTTGGAGGTCTCTTGTGGCTAAACGGTAAGACATCAAAAAATGGCTCTGGAATTACATTAGTTTACATCCACTTGCAAAGAAAACTCATTGGGGATTTGGGGACGGAGCACCCAAAGATCAAAGTGAGTAAAATATATAAAATCTCAAGTATTCTTTAGTGTAAAATCATATATAGATATACATATAATAGGGTAAGTGTTTTTTTTCTCGCTAGATCGTATAGTTCTAATCTATGATCACATATTTAACAAAAATAAACGAAAGAAAGTGGAAGTTTACAACCCCCAATCCCAGTTGGTAGCACGTTTATATTACATACCTTAATTTTAGTAGGAACCCAGCTATCGGTCACGGTTCTTTCGTTTATATAATATACCTCAATAGCCGGTCTTGTGGCGTAGTGTTCAGCGCATCTGGCTACGAACCTAGGGGTTCTGAGTTTGATTCCCGGCTGGTGCCATGGGTCTTTTTCCCGAAAAATGAATCACCCCAACGGTCACAAGGGATGGCTTAGTTAGGCTTTTAAATTAGGTCTAAGAATTTATACTGGTTTCACACCCTCATATTCACCATCACCTCATCTCATCGGATTTAAAACTGTCATAACTAATTTACAACCCACTTCGGTAGCCGCATGGTCTAAGGTGCTACTCTTGCAATAGACTAGGCTGCCAATGATGTGGAGATTTGGGTTCGAATCCCAGCAGCTGGGTGTACTGAGTGTGGTTTTCCCTTAAATGATTTCCCACTCTTTCTTTCTTTCGCTCTATCCATGCAAGTGCAAGTACACCTCCTCGAAATTAGTACATAAGAGTGTATTCTGAATGGGCTGTAAGACGCGGTGCTAAAAAAAAACTAATTTACACACATCACGCTTATAAACTGAAGAAAAGAAAGTTTGCAATATATTTTAAATAAGAATTATTGTTTGTGGTTTTTTTTATTCGACCCAAATCAGGTCTGGTATGAAAAATATTAATCTGGCGTGTACCCCTGATTCCTGTAACTGGCACATCCTTCATAACAAACCAATAGTTTTGATGGGGTTTTTTTAAGGTTAGGAACCACTGCCTTAAACCAACACTTTGACGCGTGTCTTTGACGTGCCCTGACGAGCCATCAGCTGGACAAAAGTCTCCAGCAGCCCTTCTCAGGCTTAGCAGAGATGATTATGTAAGCTTCATCTCTAGTGGTGTACCAGTGCTATCACAAACCCCTCACCCCCTACCATCAGAGCCACCACTTATTCCTTAACTCTAGAAATGTGAAAGGGTTCTCGCTAAAAGCTTGTTCTTGTCACTCGCCTGAATGGCGTTCCGAAGCAGGAAAGACGCCTCAAGAAGACGCCACAGCCTTGTATACACGCCTGAGATCTTCCCTCTGCCACCCTCACCAAAGGGGGGGGCTAACCCCCCCGCACCCCTTCGAGCAAAAACGCCCCTCGCGGCATAGTGTTCGATTGAAGAGGCTCTTTTCACAGGAGCTTCGTAGAATAGAAACTTGGTATTCTCTACAAGAACAATGGTCTTATAGGATCTCCCCTCCTTTCTATGTCTGTATTTCCTCTCCACCATCATACCCCCCTTTCCTCCTTTTTCCCCGTCTCTACTGTCTACCAAAACCTTGTCTCACTGTAATTAATTCTTATCTCACTTCACCAGCAGAGAACAAACGCACAAGTATAACACGTGTTTCTAAAGAAACAAGAGGAACCGACGAGACACCATCCTACTACCACCACCCCCACCCTCCCAAACACCCCAGCCCCTCATCTGTACGTGTGTATCTTACCCCCACAAACACCCCGGCCTCCACACATACACTCACTGTCTCTCGCGAACCAGACGCGTGTACGGGCAAGATCTGATTATCATCATCATCATCATAAACCCCTTCCCTTTTCTTCATCCCGTCCCTCCTCCTACCCTCTATCTCTCTATTTTCTTCCCGGTATTCCTACCGCTCTTTTGTTTCCTCCTTGTCTTCTCAATAAACTCGCCTGTTTTACTCCCCGATTGTCGTCCCTCTTCAGGAACGTAGTCCATTGTTGGCACGGGCCGAGAGGAGAGACTGAGGCAGTGGAACAGACAGCGTCAAAATGAAATTAACGGTCCTGCCAGAAGGTTTACTCGTTAATGTTCAGTGTAGTTGGTCTACCTCCCTTTCCAGCGCCTTAATTCCTTTTTCGCGTGCTTTGATTATGTTATATAATTATATGTGTAAAAAGATGCAACTATGGGCTGCGGTCTAAGGCGTAAGATTCACATTGAAAACCATCTATGGAGATTTAGGACGGTATGCAAGAACGTTAGTGAATGCTTAGTGGACCGATAGTGTGGTCCTGGGCGCACTATTAGTCCACCTAGCACCCACTTAGTCAAGTTCTTGCATACGACCCTTGGAATCCTGTCCGGGTACTCAAGGGGCTATATTCCATATATGAACTAAAACTGTGGCTTATACACCCTCTCTCCACATTAATAAAAGTGAACGTTCTCTAAATTCGACCTTCCTCATCCATGCATCATTAGGGTCGCTACAGTAGCCCCATGGCTTCTTTGGTACTGACTGACAGCTCACAGCTGACTTCTGACAGTCAACATTTAGGTATATCCTAAATTTTGACTGTCATAAGTGACAGCTGCTAGACACATGTTTTTGCAGATCATCTGGTTCGGCGTAGGGATACGTAATTACTTTTTAAAGCTGTCAGTCAGCACCAAAAAAACCATTAGGCAACTTTTTTGTTGTTGTTGTGGATAGCCCAGACTGGTAGTAATAAACGGCGTAGAAAAAAAAAGTTAGATGAGGTTGCTATGCTATACAGGCCTAAATACTTTTGGGAATGGGTGCCATCCTAAATAAAGTAAGATTCTAAGACAGGGACTTGCCTCGTCTACAAATGTCATAATTCACGGTAATTGCTAGCTACAGTTTAAGAACAAAGAATATAATAATTTATAATCTTTTGGTAGTTTGAAGAATATCCTTTTGATTGAAATATTTTATCTGGACATGGGAATCGAACCAGGGACCTTTCAATGGATTTGATTCCCATATCCAGGTATCATTTTTAAATTAAAAAATATGATGTTTAGATGCGTCTATAACCGTAATTAATAAATATAATATCTTGGCTATTTAATCCAGTTTAAAGAATAGTTCATACATAATTATATAAAGTATGACACCAAGATTTAACCCCAGGTTGTAGAGGCCTATATGCGCACATACAAACATTCCTTAATATACGTTATTATTGAAAACTCATAAGAATGTATCCCACGATATAAATTCAAGATTTTTTTCTTCTCCACGTGTTATACTTGTTCAGGTTATAAATATATATGATAATTACTCTAATAGGTTATTGATAAGGAAGGAAGCATTTTAGAGATAATATACCCGCATCTGTGTGGAGGGAAACATTTAAAAAAACGTTTTGGAAAAAATCCTTTCAGTTAACCGGTTCGGGATTTGAAATCCGATCCCCTGTCCTCGGCAGTCTAGTCTAACACGAGAATAGTGCCTTAGACAATAGGGCCACCGAAGCAGGTGGTATGAGGTATGTAAGAGGAAGGTAGAATTCAAATAAAATGTTCCCACATTTGAGTGACGGTAGATTAGAAAATAATTTATGACAAAACACCCCAATTACACCCAGCTGGGATTTGAGCCCTGACCTTCCTGTCACAGACAATCTAAACTGGGTAACAATCACAATTAGTCAGCGTGTCTTCCGATGCGGGTACCTATGTGATACAAATTTAAAAATGTATTGCATAAAATGAATTTTAGATTAGCTTTGAACAGCGTCATAATAAACTAGCCTCAACTATAAATAGGCCTACGATGTTCCTTTTGTCACATATATTTACGTGCTTGGTTTGTCTTTTGTCCGCCAACGTCGCTCAAAACGTATTTCATAGAGCTCGCGACGACTTTTAGAATATTTTGGCGTTGTGTTAAAATTAATTTCATTTTCACGCTTTTCTAGTTTTTGTTTGAGGGATATAAACATTTGTTTCTATGTGTCTTGTATTTCTAAAACAGCTCCTGGTTTAGACCGATGAAAAAAAAAAAAAAAAANAAAAAAAAAAAAAAAAACACCCAACGTGTTCCAACACTTTGAATTATTTCGTCGTGATGAACAGCCAGCACAATGGCGGAAAGTAATCAGGAAAGGAAGGGTTTAGTGTAATAACGTTGTATAAGCCAAAAACATTCGAAATTATGTGTAAAGGTGGTTTTTAATTTTTAATTTATCTAGGTCATGTATCTTACATATTCATCCATTAATTATCTTAACATGGCCCTAAAAAATAACACTTCCAAAACTTTTTACCGGTTCTTAAAAAACAATTAAGGTAATCAGTGATCGGGATCATCTGAGAGATAACTTATAGGTCTGTATATTTTTTTATCACCGCGTTTCTCTACCCATTGCTAGCATAAGAACTAATTACGATAATGTGCAAGGGGTGAGGAAATGTTAAATTTAAAGTACCCATGTTTACTTGCAGGGAGTGGTGGCCAACTATTTAGGCAAAAAATATCTATGGTACACTCGACTAGGATTCGAACACCAATCTTCGCCATCGGCAGTCCAATCTTTTGCAAGAGCTATGCCATTTGACCACCAAATTGGGTCCTCCTGATATGTGTATTCTCAAAATTACACGTATTACTACCCTTATGGACTATCCCCAATTTAAACAATTTGATGGAAAATCGCGAGTAAAAATAGTTTTAAAATTGTCATCATAATTCGCTTAGAGAGAGGATGGCAAGCTATAAAAGTGCACGGCCGTATCGATGGACACGTGGGTTAAAATGTCAAGCTCATCTAGTCTGGTTTTGTGGCTGGAGAGAGGTTGGGGTTTGAATCCCGACTGGTGTACCGATTGTGTCCTTTCCCCTGATGGTTTTCCACTTAACCTGCCCACAAATGCGAGAACATTTTCTCTAAGTTATACTTTCTACATCTTTACCCAAATAGCCTAATTAAATGTGAATAGACCCAACGAGTAGCAAGATGCGGTGTACAAAACCCAAAAAGAGAACAAAGATTTGAACTAGAGAAACATTGATCAGTATATAGAAGGGATGCCAGCTGAGTTTTTTTTTTTTATTAACTACTTAATCTAAGGGGTAAAGATGAAAAGGGTAGATTAAAGAAAGTGCTCCCAAATTAGTGTGATGAGGGGATGTAAGAACACAATAACATGTTGAGAACCACGCAATGATTATTATAACTTTAACCTCCACGATACTGGTAAAACAGTCTGCTGCGAGCTTAGCGACGTAGACCACGCGAACACCAGTGGCAAAAACTGTAACGTTCTATACAAACGGGTGATGTTTTCATACTTAATTCAATAGAGAAATTTGTATTGAAATAATGATGGAAACTATAACGAAATAACCAGTTTGTTAGCCAGGGGGTATTACGAAATAGCCGACGACTTTTACCACGGTCAGTGTTTTCATCCTTTTTTTGTGAAAAATTAACACAACTAACAACATTTAAATTGGCTCCGGTATGTAAAAATTAAATTTATATTGTGTATTTAAGAAAATATATAACTATACCTATAAAATAATTGTAATTAAAAACACATCTTTCAAACAGGTTTTTAAAACAAAGACATTTCGTTTTACTTTTGTTTGAAAGATGGAGAAATCTTTGTTCGATTATTTATTTTAGTATCGCGTTTTTAACATCCGTTCCAACCCGCCTCGGTGGCGTAGTTGGCTAACGCGCTAGTCGTGTTGAGCTCGACTGCTGAGGACGGGGAGATCGAGGTTCGAATCTCGGTCGGGTGAACTGAGGGTGGTTTTTCCTAAATGGTTTTCCACTCTCCCTCCACGCAAATGCGGGTTCATTTCCTCTAATTCAACCTTCCCAATTCCTAATCCATTAGAGTAATTAGTACTTAAAGCGTATAACCCGAACAGGTAGTAAGACGCGGTGCTAAAAAAAAACAAAAAAAAAACATCCGTTCCAGTCAAAGGCCTACGTATATTTAATAACTACATTACGCACGTTGGTGACCGCATGATTTAAGGTGCTACTCTCGCAGTAGACTAGACTGCCGATGAGGTTCGAATCTTGGTCGCATGTAGCCTACTGAGATTTTAAAAAAAACACTCTCCCTCCACTTAAATGCTGGTTTACTTCCTACACATATAACCTTACTCATCCAAACCATTAGCATAATTAGTTCATACGCGCATAACTCAACGGGTAGTAAGATGCGGTGTTAAAATAAAAAGATTAAAAAAAAAGCTTCGCTAGTGTGTTAGGGATGAGAAAGGTTTAACTGAGAGAAAATGTTCCCGAATTTCGTAGAGGGGGAGATTTAAAAACCATTTAGTTAAAACCTTCTTCTGTGTACACAACCGGCATTTGAACCCCGATCATCTCGTCACATTTTTCAACTCACGGCACATTGAAAAAGGCGTTAAAATTGTCAAGGTACACCCTCAGTTTTTTTAAGGAGAGATTTTATCATTAAAAATATAATACTCAAATTGTGTCTAAAAATTCAATAGCAAAAATTCTAATTAATCATTGTATTTTTTTTAAATAAATGTTGATCATTTATTTAAAAAGATTCAGTTTTATTCCTAACATTTTTTTCTCGCTTATTTAAAAAAAATCTTAACCCGAACTTCCATGACACACCTACTGCCCACCACCTAGCGTATAACCCGAACGAGTAGTAAGACGCGGTGCTAAATATTATTATTATTACTGCCCACCAGTGTGTCGTGGCACACAGGTTGAAAAACAGTTCCTTAGACCATTCGTTTAACGAAGTGGGTCTTCAATTACTAGAGGTTGACTCTTTGAATCTCTTTTGCGCATGCGTTTGCACTTGAACATCACTAAAAACTAAGACATACGATACTTCCAAATTACGCACAGGTTTTAGTAATTTTTTTTGCCTAGAGTCACTATGATAGTAGTTCGTTCATACAGCGATAGCTGTCCTGAAGTTAATCACGGGAAATATTGTCGGTGTGAATGGAACATATTAAAGAAAATACTCACAAAATGTTAAAAAACTGTTTTGCAATAAATAGACTGTCTATTTTTGACACGTTAAGGTGGGGATGTAAGTAACGAAAGAAAAGTAACATTTTTTGCTGTTTTTATATCAAAACCTTTTTGGTCAAAATAAATAAAATATTGCTTCAATCAAAACATATAGTTTAATTTTCTTCACATGTTGATAGAAAAAATTCTTGAATATCTGTCAAGGCTGTCCTGGAATTTAAAGATAACTTTTTCTCTTCATTTAAAAAAGTTGTCATCAAATGCCGCTATGTTAATTAAAAATATTCAACAACTATTGGGTACCACCATGTAAAGAAAATTAAACTCTTTATTTGAACTGGATTTTTTTTTTTAATTTGGAAGAAATAGATGTTTTACCAAATAAACTGCAAACACACTCCACTTTTCTCCGCTTTCCACCTTAAGTTATGGCAAATAAAAGGGGAACTAAGTAATGTTCACTGAAGCAAATACATAATTGGTTTGCTTTGTTTGTTGTGATTCACAGGGGACGCTATGCGCCATATTGTTTATGTTTCACGCACCACCTCCTAATTAAATCTACCGTCGCCATCAAAGGTTGCATGTCAACGTGGAACTGTAGGTGGCGTTTTACTTGTTCCCTTGAGATACAGTAGCCCCATGGCTTCTTTGGTGCTGACTGACAGCTAAAAGCTTTGTAAAGTTACCAGAACAAATTATGTAGGCCTATGCCTAAGCCGAGCCATATGATCAGCAAAAACATGTGTTTAGCAGCTGTCACTTCTGATGTCAAAATTTAGGTATATACCTAAATGTTGACTGTCAGAAGTCAACCGTCAGCTGTCAGTCAGCACCAAAGAAGCCATGGGGCTACTGTAGGTGCACACTATGACGAAAGGCATTGGTTTGGATAGACAATCCTGATTTGGGTGGTTTTTCCGGTCCTCCTTTATTTCCTAAATATTGCAGATAGGAGAGGCTCATCAGTGTTTATATTGTAGATATTGTTTAGTCAAAATGCATTAATTAGTTTAAATAAAACAATTTTTGGGGAGGCCTCGTCTCTCCACCCATTTGGCTTATATGCATGTGTATTAAAAACGCTAATCTAAGACGATTTAGTAAGGTTGGATTTTGAGGAAGTGTACCTGTATTTGTGTGGAGGGAGAGTGAAAAACCATTTAGGGAAATACACCTTAAGTACACCCCGTTTGGGCTCTCTGACCTTCCTGTCATCGACAGTCCACTGTTTTAATCAATAATATTTTGGAGGTTTAGACCATCCGAAAGTATAGCGCAGATTTTTCATAATTAGCTTAATACGAGCAAATATATGATCATACTTCTAAAAAAAAAGTATTTGTGAATGAGCTGGTCTTATTTGAACCTTAATCAATGCGTTACCCTTAAAAATATCAACAATTAGTCTTTATGTAGCCCTCCTACCTAGAATATTTTCTATGAAAATGTGGAAAAATAGAAGTCGTGAGGGAACCCAAATTGGCAATATTTTCCTATGCAATGACATCCTGGTTCGATTTTGGTTGTTGATGAAAAGGCTTACTACTTGAACGTGGGTTATTCCTATAACTGATCTATAGTATCTAATCATCTAGATGTTATCAGCGTTTGGGTAATATTAGTCATATTATATACGATTAAGCTAATGAGTTAAGTCGTTCATAGAATCCCCACGATAAATACCTCGATGAAAATGATGCAAGACATTCCATGTGTAATTTATTAATAGTTAGTTATGAAAGCAAACAAATCGATCATTAAAATAGTATGATTATAGCCCAACTCATTGGCAAGTATTTTAAGTATTCAGGTTGTAAGATGAAGCAATACATTATAACAAAGTTTATTTTGGCCGTGTGCTTGGAGAGAGCCAGGGTCAACTAGACTTGCAAAGGACCTCCCTCATCCCTCATCTAAGGGATAGGCTATATAGGCTGAAGCGTAGGCACATTCAATATAAGCTAAAAGGCAATCTTTCTCTTCTGTGAATCTGTCCCGAGAACGGTATCATCTGATTTTCTATTTTCCTTGGTCCTGAGAGTCTTTTTTAATATCTTTGTAGCTTGTTACTTTCTTGATATTTGTTAGCATTCCAAAAGTCTTCTTCTTTTCTCCTTTATCCTCCCCTCTTCATTAAACAATCCTCACGTAGGGTGAGATCCAACCATGACGTCTTTTTCTCTTTTTCTCTTTCTCTCACAATCACAACATATTTATTTGTTACTATTATTATTATTATTATTATTATTATTATTATTATTATTATTATTATTATTAGCACCGCGTCTTACTACCCGTTCGGGCTATACGCACTTACGCTAATGTGTAATGGTAGGGTGATTGCGAGATGAAATGGAGGACCTACAGTTTAACGTGGAATCCGAACCACGGTGGAGGCCTGGCATTCCTCACATTCACAAGATGTCTTGTCAGAGGTGAAGGAAGGGTTTGGTAATCAGATAAATCTTTGCCGGGACCGAGGATTGAACCCCGGACGCCAGCATAGAAGTCTGACACCTTACCCCTAGACCACCAAGTCACCTATTTGTAACTAGATTCTTAATATGAGTGTTGTGAAATTATTTTAGTAATCAAGTGTTCATACTTCAAATGACGGTCCCTGCACAGTAGATTTGGTCTTTTCCGGAAATTCAAAAGCTACTTTAAAAGGTTTCGTATTCATCCGCTTTGAAAATCTGCCTTGTAACATTTAATGCTGTAAGAAATGTGTGTTTTAAAGTGGGATTGTAACAGCTCTGTCAGTGTGACAACCGCAAACAACAATCCATACTCTATAGCTAAGTTTCCAAAACAATAGTAAGTTTGTATAGGCCTACGTACTAGAATTCTGGTAGGAAGAAACGTTTACCTTAGATAAAACAAGCTTTTTACTTTCTCTCTATCTTACAGGTAGAGAAAGTATATTGATCGTCAAAAAAATTGAACTCAAGATTTTGATGAATCTCGACGTTTCATGACCCCCCCGAACCCAAAAAAGTTGTTTTTGACTTTCCGTCTGTCTGTTTGTACCTCCAACTAGAGGCTAAACTATTTTACCGATCGGGCTAAAACTTGATATCTAGGGTTTTCATATAGTTGCCCCGAGGAGTTTTTGGAATTGGATATCTAACCCTAAAACTGAGAGTAGTTTACTGAACGGCAAAAAGAAAAAAAAAAGTCGGTTTTCTCAAAATCGGCTCTAACGGTTTTGATTAAATTTCATTTCTAAACATGTATAAATAAATATTCCAAACAAAATGGCTTCTCTCAATATTTCGGCATAATGAATTTAAGGGCTCCGGTCTGGTGCGTAAATTATCTTTTTTTTTTTATAATATCTCCTAAACTATTTGAGATATGAAATTACTTATCGTTTCAAATATGTAGGTCTCTTTATAATACAAATTTTTATGAGAAGCATATTTTTATAAAACCAATAACTTTCAAGCTATACGTAAATATATATAATTTTTTTAACTTTTCGAACACAAATGGTAAAAGTATTGCGACCGCAAAAGAAAATTTAACCTGAAATGTTGGTGGATGTCGACGTCTCAAGACCCCCAAACCCTAACAAGTGGTCTTCTCAATTTCAATTTTGTCTGTTTGTTTAAACTTAAAATTAATAATAGTTTAAAAAAGGGTGAAAGGAGAACAAATAGATTTTCTCAAAATTGACTCTAACGGTTATGATTAAAATTCGTATCTAGGTGTTGATTAAGCTTATAAATAAACTGGCTATTTTCATTTTACCATGAAAATGAATTTTACGGTACTCTACAGATGCCGAAACTTTTGTATCTCCACAAATATTTGAGATACTAAATAACTTTATCATTTCAAAATTTGTAGTACTATTAAAAATAAAAAACTTTTATATGAAATATATTTTTATAAATCCAACAGTTTCTGAGATATTGGCAAATATATTATTACAATTTTGTGAGTTTTAGTTGTAAAGCGATACTACTTAACTTTTAACGTAATCCAATGCCAAAGAGTAATTAAATATAATTAACTCTCTAAAAGTTTATATTGTTTTTCCTTAAACCTTAGGAGAAATGTTTGTACAACAATGATCTATATCCATTTTAGACTCAATAGTCAATATTTACATTTTTTACTGGTAAAAATTTATAAATGAGGAATTTATTAGCAATGCGATGGCATGAAAATTTTCAACACCCAATAAAATGTCGAAAATTTGAACCGGAAGTTGAAATTTGAATTCGAAGTATTGACCCTTGCGGACCCAACATTGATCTTTTTTATCGGTCCAAACATACAAATGGAGACATTAATTCTTTAAAATAAAAATTATAAAATTTAAAACCGGGACAAAAATTTTTTTTTACATAAGTATAGTGCAATCTATGCTTGGGTTTGCCACTCTATATTATTTCGTTTCACATATATTAAGAGTTTTGAGTAAATACCTCCATTTTCAAACAATAGAGCGATAAAGTCCGTGCGGAGTTCCGTACCATTTATTTTTTTAAAGTCAGAATTGATACCATCTTATTTTGATATTTGTTGTATTTCATAGTTATTGATAATGTATATTTAAAGTAACAGTTGCATATCACATGACTGGACTTAAAAAATATAGAGAGGCATGGCCGTAGCTAGCCAATAATTTCAGTGCAGTTTGGTGGGCCCATTCCCTAAATTCCGGAGTCTAGAAAAAATTATAAATAATAAACAGTTCTAGAATTATTATTATTAGCACCACGTCTTACTACCCGTTTGGGTTATACGCACTTACTGCTAATGTGTAATGGTAGGGTGATTGTGAGATGAAATGAAGGACCTACAGTTTAACGTGGAATCTGAACCACGATGGAGGCCTGGCATTCCCCCACATTCACAAGCTGTGATTAATACACGTCTTGTCAGAGGTAAAGGAATGCTTTGGCGATCAGATAAATCTGTACCGGTACCAAGGATTGAACCCTGGACCCCAACACAGAAGTCCGACACCTTACCCCTAGACCCCCAGGTCATCTGTCACAGTTCTAGAAGCTATCTGAAGTGGTTTGTTATGGCAACATAGCCCCCTAACTGCTGAAGGCAAGTAAAAATTATAGTTATTAAACACCTCTAGCTAGAAGTCCCTTGAAGTGCTTTATGTCGTAACCCAACCCTCTAATTTGTATTTGTACCCTAATTTTGATAGTGTTGGAACCATAAATAAAGCCATATATATTTTGTTCATAAGATTTCAGGGGGTTTGAACTCCCAAAACCCCACCCCCTGACTACGGCCTTGTATGGAGGGTATGCGGAAAATAAGGGAAAAGTCCAATTTTAACTCAAATTGAGTTAGTGCTGCTATCTATCAAATAATCAAGAGACGTTTCTAATGCATTTTAGATTATGGCTAAAAGAGGTATCTGTAACATTTAAATAATTAAAAAATAAGTATTTGCTGGGGTATTTATGGGGTTTGAGGTATATATATTTTTTCATTTATTTAAAACATTTAACGTGAACCGACTGATCATATTAGCACACGAGAATTTCTATGAGCGATATCGAAATACTTAGTATATGGGAAATGTTAAAATAATACACCTTCTATTAAATAGTAATTTTACGGCATTGAGCCGGGTTGCTTAGGGCCAATTAGTTATATTAGCTAATAGCAAACGCAATATCATTAAAACCTACAACCAAGTATTGAGCGTAAAACTTATATCGAAGCTATAAGCTATTATGACTTTTAACTGTCACCAATTTTCTTTATGGGCCTAATTTATGTAATCCCCCTGGATACAAATATTTTGTAGTTTTTTCCTAAACTTTATTTTTTACATAATATCCCATGATTACTCGTAGTAAATAAATAATACTCCAACTAATTTAAATAATCTCATTTATAATAATAATATGATATTTCTAGTTTCAAGCTCATACTTTAAAGCGTTTGTTCAATCTAAGATAATAAGGTATATTACATGCTTATAATTTAATTTCACTTATTTAAGGATGTCGTACTCGATTCCAAGCAGAATAAAAATTAAATATAATTTATAAAACTTTCCATTTCCTAATGATTAATTAACGACTGGCAGACTGGGTCTATTCTATTTTTAAGATGGTTTGTAAGTCTTGTGCTGGTTAAAGAATATACATTTAAAATACTCCTAGTGGAAATATAAAACTATATTAATGAGCCTACAAGTTAAAATACGAAAAGACGGGTTTTTAAAAGAAACAGACACATAAAGAGCTAACTAATATTGCCAACATTTACATTTGATCGTGAATGAACTACCACATAAGCTCTTACTACATCAACACACTTTACACTTGTGTATGAAACAAAAGAAGTTAGCACCCTTTTCCATTCAAAAGTCTCTTATTGTTCCTTTTGCTTCGAAAGGGTTGGTTTTGTCAGTACTGTATTCGACTGGCGTTACTGAAGCGCACTACGATATATATATATCTATCTATATAGTATATTCCTCTTCGCCGTAACACCAAATTGAAATTGTGTTGCTGTTGATTTCATTGTTCAACTTTGGAGCGCTATAATGGCACCCAGATCTGCGCTCTCGGGTCCTGTTCTGTTCTCTTCTGTTCTGTTCTGTCAGATGTCGCACCGTACCGTTGCTTGCTTGCGTCAATACACACATTATATGAAAAGACGTTTCGAACACTGGCGACAGTTCCTTTTCATGTACCAACAACGCTGGGGATTGTGATTGGTTTTACGCTGCTCTTTTGTTTTTTTGTTTTTTTATTCTGCGAGGGTCTTTTGTTTCGTGAATAGATAAAACGTTGCTTGATGTAACTAGTGATTTCGAATTGCTAAAGCGGAAAACGATGATTTTTTTTTTTAGAAAATGGGAATAGATTTTAAATTATTTTTTAAATTTAGCTGTGTGTAAATTTTTTTTCTAAGAGATTAAATTCACAAACGTATAAAATCCTATTAATATAGAAATATATAAACATATATATATATTACCTCATCTTACACGTTCGGCTTGTATGTGTTTTATTTACTCTACTAGGATGGGGAAAAGGAAGTTATTTATAATATAAAATGTACCTGAATTTGAGTAGTAGGCGAATAATAAACAGTCGATGAAAAAAAATCCCAATTATATATGACTGGCGTCAGAATTGTAATCCCAGCCGGGTGTACTAATGGCGTTTTTCCCTAGATTTCCCCCCACACATATGTAGGAACATTTTCTCTCAGTCTTACCTCCTCGTCCCTACCATAGTATAGTAAATGTGTGGATAGCTTCGACGGGTAGTATTGAAGATAATATGCATACAGGTTTAATTAAAAGGTCAATGACAGGTTTGCTTCTAGATAAATGAATGTTTATCGACTCTATAGTGGTTAGCATTATTAGTATTTTCTTCTAGACAATATATTATTCACCAACGCAAGACGCAGCCATGTACTAACTCACCCAGCCTTTTGGAGATCTCCGAGTTGTGCATCTTGGGATTCTCCTGGGCAATCTTCCTCCTCTGCAACCTAGACCACACCATGAAGGCGTTCATCGGTCGCTTTATGTGGTCATCCTGGAGCTTCTTGGCGGCGGCCATCGCACTGCCCCCGAGGCCCATGGTGCCGGAGACGGGCACCGGCCCAGTGAGAGAAGCCATCCGCCCCATACCATCGTGGCTGAACCCGCCTTCACACATGGCACCGGCCGCCCTGAAGAGAAACAAGACAACGGGCAGAATTAAGGTGAGCCACTAGCACTCCTGAGACCCACGTAGTCCTTCCTGGAGAGCAACAAGACAATAGGCAGAATTAATGTGAGCCACTAATATTCCTGGGAGCCACTCAGTTCTTTCTGGAGAGGAACAAGATAATTAGGCAGAATTAAGGTGAGTAACTATCGTTCCTGGGACCCACGTACTCCTATTTGAAGAGAAACAAGATAATAGGTAGAATTAAGGTTAGTAACTATCGTTCCTGGGACCCACGTACTCCTTCTTGAAGAGAAACAAGATAATAGGTAGAATTAAGGTGAGTAACTATAGTTTCTGGGACCCGCGTACTCCTTCTTGAAGAGAAACAAGATAATAGGTAGAATTAAGGTGAGTAACTATCGTTACTGGGACCCACGTACTCCTATTTGAAGAGAAACAAGATTAATAGGTAGAATTAAGGTGAGTAACTATCGTTCCTGGGACCCGCGTACTCCTTGAAGAGAAACAAGATAATAGGCAGAATTAAGGTAACTAACGTTTCTGGACCCCACGTACTCCGTTTTGAATAGAAACAAGATAATAGGTAGAATTAAGGTGAGTAACTATAGTTTCTGGGACCCGCGTACTTCTTCTTGAAGAGAAACAAGATAATAGGTAGAATTAAGGTTAGTAACTATCGTTCCTGGGACCCACGTACTCCTTTTTGAAGAAAAACAAGATAATAGGCAGAATTAAGGTAACTAACGTTTCTGGACCCCGCGTACTCCGTTTTGAATAGAAACAAGATAATAGGTAGAATTAAGGTGAGTAACTATCGTTCCTGGGACCCGCGTACTCCTTCTTGAAGAGAAACAAGATAATAGGTAGAATTAAGGTGAGTAACTATCGTTCCTGGGACCCACGTACTCCTTCTTGAAGAGAAACAAGATAATAGGTAGAATTAAGGTGAGTAACTATCGTTCCTGGGACCCGCGTACTCCTTCCTGGAGAGGAACAAGATAATAGGTAGAATTAAGGTGAGTAACTATCGTTCCTGGGACCCGCGTAGTCCTTCCTGGAGAGGAACAAGACAAGGGAAACAAACTTATCAACAAAGTGGCCTAGTTCAAATTTTAGCTTCATGTTTCGCGACAATTTAGGGGCCTCTCGATGACCACGTGCCACTTTCAATATTTTTGGAAATTATTTGCTATTAATTTTTTTTTCTCTTTCTAATTATATTATTAATAGAAAGTTTGTGTGTCTGTCTGTCATGAGGGTTGCGTGATCTACCGCACGTTGGAGTCTTGACATTTTAAAATTAATAACCTTCTGCACGAACATGTGCACCTTGAAGCTGGAATTTTAAATTTTTGACTAGATTTTAGTGATAAATAAACGATTGTGAAACGCAAACAATATTGTTAAATTCATGTAATTAATCTAGTTTGAAAAAAACAGTTATAAAAGTTATAAGTTATGTCATTATAAGTTATATCATTAATATTACATTGTATTTAAAACAGGGATGATATGTCAACATCATTTTATAAAAAAAATATTTAGGTCTATGTACATTTAAAGCTTTAAAAAATGTATCTCAATTTTATTTTTAATAAATCCAGATGTGAAAATAAAGCACATTTAGTATGTTTTTATTGGAATGGTAACTCTACAAAAAAAAAATATAAAATATAATTTTATTTACCATAGTAACGGGGAGGTCAGGGTCCACATACCGGAAAGATGTGCTTAGGTGGAATATTTTTTCCCTGAAATGATTTCCTAATATTCCTTCATGCAAATATATATACATTTTCCATACATTTTTACCGTCTCATGCCTAACCAACTAATGTGATTAAATGGGACTAGCCCGAACGTTTAGAGGAAAAAACCCAACTTAACTCAAATGTTGTCCTAATAATCTATAAAATGCAGACATATTTGTTCAACAGAACAGAGTATACTACACGTACACTGGACTAATAGTTATTATTATTATTATTATTATTATTATTATTAGCACCACGTCTTACTACCCGTTCGGGCTATACACACTTAGGCTGATGTGTAATGGTAGGGTGATTGTGAGATGAAATGGAGGACCTATAATTTAACGTGGAATCCGAACCACGGTGGTGGCTTGACATTCCCCACATTCATTTACATGTGTAATAGTAGGGTGATTGTGAGATTAAATGGAGGACCTACAGCTTAAAGTGGAATCCGAACCACGGTGGAGGCCTGGCATTCCACACATTCACAAGTTGTGATTAATACACATCTTGTAAGAGGTGAAGGAAGGGTTTGGTAATCAGATAAATCTGCGCCGGGACCGAGGATTGAACCCCGGACCGCCAGCACAGAAGTCCAACACCTTACCCCTAGACCACCAGGTGACCTCACTAATAGTTCATTGCTCCTGGTGAGGTTAGTAATCCTCCTTTGGTTGGACGGAAACTGATCTTTTCTCACAAAGTTCTTTATCAAAACACAAGCACCTGTTAGAACCATTCAATGGTTTATTGAACGGACGATTTAATGGAAATGGTAAACTTGTTTAGAAAAGTTCCGGATTAAAAAAAAAAGAGTGTATTTATTCACAATTGGAACCAATTGTTCATCACTTTTTTATTGGCCTCCTTAGAAATGAAAATAATTAAATAGGCATACAACTATTTTTTTCAAACCTTTATTTGGTGTGTCCGAATCAAAGGTGATTAGAATCATACCTTTTCCGTTTGAGAGAATTTACGCTATGTAAGTGACCTTTGTGTAACGATGTAAAAAGTAATTACACTATTTTAGAAATAAAGTACAACCACCATTATTACATTGTATTGTGAACGATTGCTTCGATAACTGTTGCGATAGTCAACTAGATACAATCCCTTGATTGACATCGATTGTCTGGATAAATGTGTTTCAAACTGTCAGGAATGATGTTCGAATTTACTGTATATGTGATGGTATTTTAAGGGGATAGTATTGAAGGCGTGGGACATCTAATCAAAGTAGATTACTTTACTTGCCTTTGCGTTTTTTTAATATTTTTTGTGTTGTTTGTAGTTTTAACACCAAGTATGGATGTATAAAAAATTGGTAGACCCCCCTTCATAAGGGGGTCGACATATTCCTAAGAATACGTAAAAAAGGTATGGCTATTTTTAATTTTATATTAGTTTCCATACAAATGGTAAAAACTTATTTACTCTTACAAAATAACACCACTTATCTCAATCATAAGGTAGTTATATCCTGCTCACTTCATGACACCTTATCTATTTCAGGTAAATTCTAATGCTATGCTTCCATTTGTGTCTAGGCCTTCCCAATGGTCTCTCCTAACTGGGTTTGCCAGTCAGTACCCTGAACACGGTTCTAGATTCTTCCATTCACGCTGCATGTCCTGCCCACTGTAATCTACGATATTTGCTCATTCTAGCATTGTCTTTGATAAGTACAGGATACGCAACTCATCATTATTTAACCTCCTTTACTCTCCAGTAGCCTCATCCCTTTTTGGCCCCGAATATCTTCATGAGCACCTTGTTTTCGAACATCCTAAATTTGTCTTCGTCATGTAAGGTAAGAGACATTGTTTTCCACCCATAAAGAACAACCGGTAAAATTATAGTTTTGAATACTCTGAGTTTTACATGCCTTGAAAGCAGGTGAGTTGTCAACAACTTACTGACCGATTAATAGCTTGATTACCCGACTATATTCTTTTCCTTATTTCCAATCTAATATTGTAATGTTATAGCTAGTTAATTAATTATTATTTAAATATTCACCATCCTGCGAATCCCTTATTGGAACATATTTATGTGAATCTTTCAAAACACAGGTGGTAGGTGGTTTGTAGTGCATCAAAATGGTATCGGAAAACAAAGGGAGTTTTTTGGAACTATAGGCCTAATAATAATAATAATATTTAGCACCGCGTCTTACTATCCATTCGGGTTATACGCTTTTAAGTACGAATTACTCTAATGGATTAGGAATTGGGAAGGTTGAATTAGAGAAAATGAACCCGCATTTGCGTGGAGGAAGAGTGGAAAACTATTTAGGAAAAACCCCCCTCAGTTCACCCGACCGAGATTCGAACCTCGATCTCCACGTCCTCAGCGGTTGAGGTCAACACGACAAGCGCGTTAGCCAACTACGCCACTGAGGCGGGTTTTTTGGAACTAAACTAATTATTGAGGCTGAGGAGAAAAAGAGTAAAATATTTGTGTAACTAACAAAAAAAACTGCCCGACACCTTAACTCAGTCGTTAAAGTGTTTGTTTGCTGAGCTAAGTGTCCAGGGTTCGATTACAGGCATAGCTGAAATATTTATAATTGGTGAAATGTAGGTTTGCCCTTTCAGATTGATAAATTAACGGCCGGGGACTGGATATTGAGCCGTCCAAGTCTTAAGTTAGACTATAAGGCATATGAAGTTACGACGGTCCTAGAGCAAGCCGGTAGTGGAAAAAATATATATATATATATATTGAATTAAAAAAACTGAACTAAGCCATAGGCTGGAAACAGTAATGGATATAAAGTAAACTGAAAGACCTAACTTTAAAAATACTCACACTCCATTTCTTTCCCCTTACTCATTACTCACTACTACCCGCCTCCCCCCACCCCTCCCCCCCGAGGCATCTATGTATCGTTACGTATAATAAAACAACTCGAAATCTGTCTGTACGTTCAATTCCTTGTGTTTGTTTGTTTGTTTCCAGTAGACTCAAAAAGTAGTTCTACTCTATGTTTCTACTGGATAATTACTTGATTTATTTTGACAAAAAAAAAAGTTTTGATACAAAAACTGCAAAAATACTGGCCTTAATTCGTGTTCCCTACACACCCGCCTTAACTTTCTCACATTGTTACATACCTTTTTCTCTCCTTCAATTATCATTTTGATAACGATAATTTTCAAGTTAATATTATATAAAAAGGTACTAAATGGAAATTATTTTTCTTTTTTGCTAGAACGCATCGCAAATAACATCCTTCAACTCAATGGGTAGCGCGTGCGTCTGTTTATCGAGTTAAGGATTTAGTTTTGATATACGGCATGACCGAAAAATATATCACTGGGGAAAAGTGGGTTTTCTCTTTCACTGTGATAAAATGACTATCGGGGGCAGGATCGTGTGTCTGTCCTATATTTAATTAAGTTTATATTCTTGTACTGATAATATCTATAATCATCTGACTCAGAAAGTACAAGTTAAATACCTCTAAAAAAAAAAAACCTAATACAATAGATAAGTAGTAAATGAATGGTCTGAAGTTTGGTTTTAAGTTTGACCTTTAGGGGTCATCGTCGATCTCGGTGGTCTTAGGGTAAAGTTCTTGCCCCAGGACTCGATGTACGTTGGTTCAAACCCAGCTGGAGTCGATGGATTTTTCTTGAGCGATTAAAGTCAGTAACACAACTTCCTTCAGGGAACACCGAAAAATATGTGAAAATACCATTCCCGGCAATATTGTTAAGGCCTTTCGCTCTCACTCATAGAAATTCTCGTCTGCTGATATAATCAGTCGGTTCAAAAAGAGCACGTTAAATTCTTAAAATAAATGAAAACTAAGAGATCATACATAAACCTTTACACTGTTTTCTTTCCATTCCCCCCCCCCCTCTCCCCCTCTGTAATACCAAGTAGACATTTAGTCTGACCCCTCTTCCCTTCAACCTATATTACGTAACTTTTCACATCAAGATTGAATGTATATATCTCATATGGACGCTTTTAAGACAATAAAAGATTAGAACTGTGTTACGTAACACTTTGAAGTGCCGACCTTTCATCCATTTAACACCATGTCGGTATCAAATCTCCTCCATTTCCCCCCCTAACAAGAGAGTTACGTGGTTCAAGTTGGGTATGTAGGAAAAGGTCAGTGTTTTTGCGGTTTTTAAAGCAAACAACTTTTTGCTCAAAATAAACCAAATATTGCTTCTATACATACATTTTTTCACATGATGATCTCAACAGTCCTTGAATATCGGTCATGAGCATAGTGGCATTACCTAAAGAAGTTTTATAAATTATGAGAAAAAGCTGTAATTAAATTCTAGGGCACCCTTGACACACATTCTAAAACTGTTGAGGTATCCATATGAAGAAAATTAAACACTATATATTTATAGAAGCCATCTTTGATTATTTTTGACCACAAAAATGTTTTGCTATAAAAACTGCAAAAAGACCGACCTTTTTTCGCGTTCCTTTAATCCCTTCCTTAAGATGACCCCTTAATTGTTGGATGAACCACCAATAAGCAGCACAATAGCTCCAAAATAAATTATAATTCCATATTTAGAAAATAACCCAATCTCGAATTTGTTTTTACCAGTCCTAGATTATATAATATTTTTCAGGATTCTATGGACCCACTCTTAAAAGAGGAATATAGGCCCATTATAATATATGTGTGTTTACGTATGAGCAAGGATTATCGATGGTTTAAATTTATTAGCTATAGGCTATACGTGCATCTATGGGCATGCGGATTAGGTCAGGTTCGTTTATTCTATTTGCCAGTAAATAATTATTTGGGGTTTGATTCCTTTCCGGGTGTAATGAGGCTGGTTTTCCTTTGATGATTTACTAATTTCCTACCATGCAGATTTGGGTACATTTCCTTTAAATTCTACCTTACCCATACAAACTCAATTAACGTTGTTGAAAAATGCTTAGCTTACAGCATGGGTGGGAAGTAAAATGTGATATAAAAATAAACAAATGAATAAACACATATTAGCTCTATGATGTGTCGTTGCATTAATCTTGCTGTTTCTCTGTATGAACAAAAATGTCAGCTCTTTATACTAAAGTAGTTTATGTCAATTTAATATAGCCCCATGAATCAATAAATGATTCGCGAATTCTATCTTGACTCTAAATGTAACGTTCATTAATTGTACCATATAAGAAACCCACCCACAACACCGTAAACAAAATTAGAGACATTATTTTTCCTAATTCCATTGTGTGAAATGAGAAATGGGAAGTTTTTAAATCCATCAGATAAATCAATGCCGGGACGGAGGATTGAACCCCAGGTTCCCCAGCACAAGATACAATTGTATATATGTTCAATTTTTGCTACTATGTATGGAGAAAATCGAGTTGAAATTGAATAGGCACGTTTATAGTTTTATGGCTCAAAAAAGTTTAATTGAATGTAATTTAATAAAGTTTCTTATAAACATGTCAGAGATTATTTGAGGTGTATCAATTTGACAGCCCAAGCGGGGACGGGAAGGATACGTCCAATATACGTCCTAGACAGATTTCTTAACTATAATTCCAAGACGTGGAGCACGAGTTAACGTCTGGGGGGACATTTTCAACATCGTTGAAGGTAGATTTGGGTGTTAGGGAAGATAATCTGGAACTGTCATTTGGTAAATGATGCTAAGCTGAGAGGCTGGAGGTTTTAAGACTGTGGTTGTAGACAGTATTTTATTAGAGATAATATTTTACTTGTCAACTTCTTGATAAAAGTAACAATTAAGGAGTTTAAGAGGATGGGCACAGATTATTGGGAAATCCATTGTGCCAAATTTTTGGGATATAGGATTTCATAACATGCAATATGCTGAAAGAAGAGCGTGTATTTCCAAAACCTGTAACATGTAATAAAAATAATTTGTCGCTGACATCCATTAAAGATGGCCTTTGGTCAATACTATAAACTATGAAGGCAGAAGGTTAAAAACTTCGGGGATAGAAGTTGAGGCGGCGTAAAACATCACCATATATTCTTTTGAATTGAATATTCAAGGGTAAATGTTGATAAAATGAAACACCTAGATAATTTATATAATATTAATTTATGATTTAAAACAAGGTTATTAAACCGATACGTGTCTTGGCAAGATCAAATGTTTTGCTATCCATAAATTGGCTTGAGTTTTTGATGGAAAGTCGCCACCTGTTGTACCATTCTATAAATTTATATAAGCCTATTTGAGTCTTGGTCTTTATAAAAAATTGTTTGATGTTGATAAAGACCTCTGCATGCAAATTTTAAAATTCTACTTATCTCGTTGCTACCTCAGTTTTCTTATTATTATTTTCCTACATCTTATATCTTTCATAAGGTTTTGACGTTTTCATCCATGGCAAGTCACAAGAATTTGGCGGACTTGTTTTACAGCTGGATGCCTTTCAAGGTGCTAGCCCCCAACAATTGCCCAGGGTAACAGAGTGAATTCTACGAGCGATCGCGAAAGATTCTACCACTTTTTCCAGAAAGCTATTTTCATATAGGCCTACCCTCCAGGGATATTTCACATGCTACAATTGACACGGAAGAGACAATGAAGTTGTTCTTATTACGGATTTTTAACATTCAAGAAAAATACTTTGGTCTCGTTGGGTTTGAACCAAAGAACATAGGGTCCTAAGACGAGCACTTTACCCCAAGACTACTAATGTCAACCCTTCCATCCCCTCTAACAAGATGTGTATTAATCACAACTTGTGAATGTGGGGAATGCCAGGCCTCCACCGTGGTTCTGGATCCCACGTTAAACTGTAGGTCCTCCATTTCATCTCACAATCACCCTACCATTACACATTAGCGTAAGTGCGTATAACCAGAACAGATAGTAAGACGCGGTGCTGCTAATAATAATAATAATAATAATAATAATAAAATTGTATCGCTGGCTTTTCAAGGTGGTCTGACCTCATTTCTTAGGTCAACATGAAATTGCTGTAATAATAAAACAATACATTCTATGAGTGTCGTAGTTTTAAATAATAGTTCTGAGATGACATGTGGCAAGCTAAGTGGACGATAGATGTGACCCGTATCGTTCAGCACATTGACTAAACGTCAAGTACATCTTATCGCGTTTACCAGTGACAGTGAGGTCAGGGTTCAAACTCTCACCGAGCGTAATGAGGGTGTTTTTATTCCTAAATGCGTCCCCATCCTCCCACCACGCGAATATATATATATATATATATAGAGAGAGCACAGCATCTTACTACCCGTCTGGTTTATACGCTCATGTACTATTACTCTAATGGTTTTAGGTACTAAGAAGACTATATTTAGAGAAAGTGAACCCGAATTTGCGCGGAGCGAGAGTAGAAAAATATTTTGGAAAAACTGCTTTCAATACACCCGATCAAGATTTGAACCTTGATCTCCCCATCATCGACAGTCTAGTCTAGCACGAGAGTAACGCGTTAGACCATGCAGCCACCGATTATAGTTTTAATCTCTACCAAATTAATGCAATTAATTGTTGATATTTCTGACCGGTAGAAAGATATATATATATGAATCACATGCAATGGCATCTAAGCCGGCGATGGCTCCCACACACCCCTGGACATCGTGGCCTAGGGCAGTTTCTAGGTCGGTACCTTATAATTTAGCTAAAACCCCTACATCCATGGGGAGGCGAGAATTAACTCCTCCCCTCCCCCCCTTCTCTGTCACTCACTGGTGGGACCGACACCGGGGACTCGTGCCTACCCCCTATCCAGGGTGGTAACCGGATCTGTTTACTTCCGCTCACAGAAGTGACCTAGCGATCTCCACTCTGTTCCGGGTGTATGGAAATGGGTATTACACCCATTGCGTGTGGGAAAATCCATTCCCACTCCTCGTGAGTGTCTTGAGTGGAGGTGCCCATGTACCACTAACTGGCCAGGCTAGCACCGGAGCTCTAAAACGGTTCACCGCACGAATGGCGAGGCCCAGAACCTCAGGAGCCCGGACCCCAACACGCTGCCAACGCCATCACTCGTCAGCATTTAAACACACTGCCCACAGAGTCCAACCCATTGCTGGGCCACCACCTCGAGACAAGCTCATGACGTTGGCTTGGGAGCCCAGCCCTGTGTACTACTAGTAACGAAAGTAGTCTTAACCTTTACATTGGTCTTAACGAAGGCATACCAGTCCGCAGGGCCACCCCGAGCACATGTAGGTAGCCGGTGCAAGCACCCATCTCTCTGGCACTGGTAGTAAGATGATAAGACTGTCTGAACATATTAGAACATAGTGTTGTGTTAATGTTTGACGTATAAAGTGTTGATAAGAAGTAGAACCATTTAAGGCCACTTATCATGTCTGGAACCGTAAATACGTTTAAAAATACGTTTAAAAGAACTCTTAGCTGGGGTCATACACCTCAGGCATTTTAAACAGTTGATCCAACAAATTAACAAATCATGCGCTCTGTTGTCCAATGCGCATCAGTTGAGGTAGGTTTAATTATGCATTTTAATGCATATGTACAGTACATAGCAGGACATCCAACTTATCCGACACCTCAGCTCAGACAGTAGCCTGTTCGTCTATTGAGCTAGGAGTCCCAGGTTTGATTACTGGAATGGCCGAAAATTTTTTTCATTGGTGAAATGTAGGATTGCCCTTTCACAGTGATGAATTAACGGACGGGGACTGGATGTTGGGCCTGTCCTCGTCTTAAGATATATTATAAGACATATGAAGCTATGACAGGTCTAGTAAGCCGGTAGTAGAGAATATATGGCTTGAATAAATATTTTACTCAGGCCTTAGGATGGAAACAGTAGGGGATGTAAAAATAAAAAGCCATCTTAGACGACTTTTCGACTGGGTACAACTTATGAATATTTTAATATAGGCCTAGAGTGAGTGTGAACCTAGGCTTGGTTACATGTAATAAACGTCAAACTCATCTAGTCTGGTTTGCTGGTGACGAGTAGGTCGGAGTTTGAATCTTGGCCGGGTGTAATGAGGGAGTTTATTTTTTTAAATCTGAGTGTGAACCTAGACTTGGTTACATGTATTAAACGTCAAACTCATCTAGTCTGGTTTGCTGGTGACGAGTAGGTCGGGGTTTGAATCTAGGCCGGGTGTACTGAGGGAGTTTTTTTAATGTGGTTTCATATTCTCCCCTCCACGCCATTGAGTTTAAATCTTCCTTAAATTCTACCTTCCTTCCAACCCCATTAATGTAATTAAATGCGTACAACCCACACGTGTAGTAACACGTGGTGTGAAACACAGAACACTATTTGATAGATGTTGAAAGGATTAAACAGG
The DNA here is from genome assembly GCA_901482245.1 of Timema douglasi. NCBI lineage: Eukaryota > Metazoa > Arthropoda > Insecta > Phasmatodea > Timematidae > Timema > Timema douglasi. The sequence continues at coordinate 94,687 of CABEEJ010000960.1, read as the reverse complement.
CTTTCACGTATTCATACGTCAACTCAAGTCATGTGATGTTCAGCTGTTACTTTTTGTAGATATTATCAATAGCTATAACATAATAATATCAATGTTGACCATAAAAAAATTATCTTTGTATTTTCTAAAATACCCTTCTATGAAAATTGGACTGAATATTAGTATTCTTGCTGAAAGTGGCTTTACAAACTTATAGTTTGGTTAATATTTGTATCATTTTACTATATAATTAGTATAGTTTTATAGTTATTGAAAGTGTTTATCAATTGCATCTGCAGATCACGTGACTTGACGTATGAATATGTGAAAGTAAATCTAGTAAGTTTTCTATGTTCCTATCAAAGTTGGCCTGTATATCCTTACGCTAGTTTGTGTCACTTATGACAGATAGATGTCAATGTTAACAACGACAGTGACCTGATCATTTAGGGGTAGTGTGTGAGACTTCTGTACTGGGGGTCCGGGGTTCAATCCTCGGTCCCGGCACAGATTTATCTTATTGACAAACCCTTCATTCAACTCTGACAAGACTTGTATTAATCACAACTTGTGAATGCCAGGCCTCCACCGTGGTTCGGATCTCACGTTAAACTGTAGGTCCTCCATTTCATCTCACAATCAACCTACCATTACACATTAGCATAAAGGCGTGTAGTAGACACAGTGCTAATAATAATAATTTCAATTTTCTTTATTATAGTGCTGGCTAACAGTCGCAGGACCTATAACAGGCCAGCACTGAAAGTACACAAGTACCATACAAATACAAATATTTATTTACACGAGAAAACAAGATAAACAAAAATGGCTAAACAATGTTATATAATGATTAATAGTTACAAAAAAAATTAATTAATAATGATAATAAAACTATATCAATAATAACAAAAAACAATAGAGAGGTTAAAATCAGTAACAATATGGAAAAAAAAATCAGAATATTGTAAAATTTGGATATTATATATAATAATAATAATAATAATAATAATAATAAAAACAGCTGTAACAGAAGTATTGTCTTACAAACATGTGAACATATATATTCAAAAAGATTCGAGAAGGGGTGAAAGGAATATTGGCTACTGTTTTTTTCTTTAGCACCTTTTCTTTGCCACTCCTGACATTTAATCAACAGCTGTTTGTTTATATAATCCTGTTAACACGTTTTTAATACCACTTTCCAAACTGACCATTATTCCTGATTATGGTCTAGTAATAAGGGACGTAATTAAGGAATGACTGCTACAATTCTAAAATGTTTGGTTCGGTCCCAGAAAGGTCTCTAGAATGTTTGTATTTTTTTGTGTGTGTTTGTGGACTCGTCTTAAGTGTTCAGATATCATATTTCTGGCTATTTCAACTTGACAGGTTATTTTTAGCATCGCGTCTTACTACCTGTTTAGGTAAATGCATGTTTACTAACTACACCAGCGAGTTAGGGATGATGAAGGTTGACCCTTAGAGGAAGTGTACTCGAATTTGTGTGGAGGGAGAGTGGAAAACCAATTAGGAAAACCACCCTCAGAACAGCCGACCCGGATTTTAACCCAAATATCCCTTTAATTTGCAGTCTAGTCTATTGCGAGAGTAACGCCTTAGACCATGCGGCCACCGTACCTGGTCAACCTGAATGTTAATTTATAGGTCATGTGGGGATAGCAAAAAAAAAAATTGAGAAGTTAAATGCATCATGGAAGGGAATGTGAACTAAGATCCATATTTTTACGATCTTTATAGCAAAAATTGTGTTTTTCGAACAAATAAATATTGCTTCTGTAGACACATTTAGTTAAATTTTCTAATAAGTAAACTGAACAATTCTTGAATAGTTTGTTATGGGCATGGCGGAATTCAAACAGGATATTTTACTGTTAAAGTCGTGATTAAATAAATATCTCTATGTCCGTGATGAATATTAAAAACTGTCGGTATTATAATATTATATAGAAGAAAATTAAATTAGACTAATATTCTATTTATTTTGACTAAAAATTGTTTTTGCTATAAGGACTGTTCCTCCAATCTCACTCAACCGGTAACTCGATCGGTAGCACATCTGGTCGATTTGTTTCGAGTCCAGGCATAGGCGAAAAATCTATTATTGGTGAATAAGTGGCTTCTTCTTTTAGAGTGATATGTGGGGAATGCCAGGTCTCTCACCGTGGTTCGGATCCCACGTTAAACTGTAGGTCCTCCATTTCATCTCACAATCACCCTACCATTACACATTAGCGTAAGTGTGTCCAACCTGAACGGGTAGTAAGAAGCGATGCTAATAATAATAATAATAATAATAATAATTTTAGAGTGATGGATTGGTAGACTGGCTATTGTGTATGATCTAAAATTAAATTAGTTTTTAAGTCGTGTGCTGCAAAACTTGATCCAGTATGTGCACTTTAAATATCCCTGTTAAAAAAAGATCCAACAGGAATTCAACCAGGCCGTATAATCATAATAATTATGATTGACCCTTAGCAAAATAGACGACCCAACTATTGTCTGCATTTCTAAGAAATCCTGTTATTTTAAAATTAGATAATAAGGTTACAATGGCGTAAGAAAAATTATTACAGTTGTATTTATATTCTTAGTAAGTTCAGTTAATTGATTAATTATTGTGGTCTTAGGGTAAGGTGCTTGCCTCAGGATCCACTGTTCTATTGTTTAAACCAAGCCAGGGTCAACCGATTTTTTCCTAAGTGATATAAATATGTAGGCCTACAACAATTTCATTTGGAGGGGGATTAAAGTCATCGGTCCCATGTCGATTGTGGCAGGTAAAATAACCTTGGAAGGTATGGGAAAATAACTTTCCCTGCAAGATTGGTAGGCTCTTTGGTTCTTGCTCGTGGAAATTCTCGTGTGCTTATGTAAGCCATAAGAAAGCATTAGTGAAAGATTTTGATAACATTTTTGATTGGGAAATCAAATTAAACATATCTATATAGGCCCAACACCAAATTTTAGTGACTTTCAATCAATTATGGTGGTCAAAAGTGGTCTTATATAAATTAGGGTATTTAACTGTTATAAGTTTACAGCTCAGTGTCGGCTTGTGAGTGATTTCCAGCGTATTCTCTTCTTGAAAGGACTGTACTAGTAAATTGTTCCATTTAACTAACCAATCACACGATATGCAATGAATATTAATTTTCGTTTATTGGCTTCAAAGGGTAGGTTCTATATGAATGAGAAGGAACGATGTATTAGTAGAGTCCTGTCAAGTCTTGCTTGTTTTGGCAACAGCCTACGAGACGTCCATGTTATAGCTGAAATTTTGGAGCCATGGATTAAGGGCACCAACTATTTAAAATGTTCACACTGTAGTATTTATTATAATAATGGCAGTTCTGAGGTTTCAACCCTCTCCTAAACAAGCCCCCGTTATTTTGATATTTTTTCTGAGTCAGTTATAAAATTACTTTACCTGTTTGAGTAAGAGTATATCTTAATTTATAACAGTTTTATTAATACTAATTTGAAGTATTTTATATGTAATTCATTAAGGAAGTTACCTACCTATGAGGTCACCAAAAATTAAGAGAGGATTTTCCATGTTTATGAATTTACGTTCTATTCAACGGGTTTTAAATATATAATGTTGAAACAAAAACAAAAAAATTCTTCAATAAATTTAAAAATAGTCCTATTGTTTCACAAAATTATTATTTTGTATCCTGATAGAGCACGTGATAGTATATGTATATTTCAAATAGAAATAAGAAAAAGGTAATTTTAAAAAGCAATTCAAGGTTTTCCAGGCGCAAGTAAAATAGTGACTGTAAACTCGTCGTAAAATCATGACAAGATAAAATTAGCTAGTTTTCAGTGAAGTTTCCCGCGAAATGAAGTAATTATGATCTTAAAATAATAGTTTAGAAAAATCAATCTGGCTTTCCTTAAATAAATGTATTCATTTTTAACAGGGTGATACTAATATTTTTTTTTCTAATGATGAAATGATGATGGTTAAAATAGTTTTGAAACTTCAGAAATACCGTTCCCTTTAGAAATACCACCGTGTATATCAAGGCTCCTAATAACCGACAGTAAGTGCTAGTACGCAGGTCAGGGAGATCCACGTTTCGCGAGTGGCTGTGGGCAGTTTGACCCACCTTCCCCCAACCACTTCGCCAACCCTCCTCTTTGACCCGCCTTGAATAAACCCCCCTTGTAACAACACGAACGTTGACAATTCAACTGACTTGTGGGGGAACTGAACTGATGGGTGCCTGTAAAATAATACAGTAGTGGAAGAAGTATTACTCTTATTATCTTTTGTTTCATTTGTGCCAGTGGCTTGACGTGGAGTGTTGCCAGTGTAAGCAGTGTTCGTTAAAATTGTATCATTGATATGTTATCACCCACCCAGTCCCCTTGAAAAGAAAATCAATATTGGAAACGTATTTCTGTTGGCCAGTGAGTGTTTGATAGAGTGACTGGAACATATCAAATTAACAGTTTCAATTGACTCTGCTCACCCTAGAAACACTCCACGTCACGCCATTGATTAGAAAGATTGCCCTATTTTTTATTAGCGACTTAATTTAAGCGTAAGGGATGAACTATGCATTAGCTTATAGAGAACTGACTCGCTTTGCTCGTTGGGGGCTCCACCCCCAAGCCCCCGGTCAGTTTTATTTGCACGTAGATATAAACTAATGTAATTCCAGAGCAGTTTTTTTGGTAGGTCTTGCCGTTTAGCCACAAGAGACCTCCAAAGAAGGGTCCACACCGACTTTAAAGTTGCTCTGCCATTTTGAATCTTTTTTGGGGGGTTGGAATTAAAAATTTAGTTTTTTGGAGTTTTCCCGTCGGTTATAGGCTACAAGCTATAAGTTTGCCAAATTTCAAGTTTCTAGCTCATCTGGAAGTGGATAAACATTAATGTCAGTGAGTGAGTGAGTCAGCCATGTGGTTTTATTGTAGTATAGTAATAATATAATGAGAGAACCATAATGATAAGGCACACGTGGAAAGTAAATACACCCCCATTGCATTGGCTGAGAATCAAAACCTTTACCTTCAGTCATCGGTCTATAAATAAGAGTAACCTAACTTCACCAGTGGCCGAATGATTTAAGGAAGCGGTTAGAAAACTACATTCCACGTGCTGGATCCGGCCTGCCGACTGATTTTACCTGGCCCGCAAAAATTTGGCAAGCCAACTATTGTATTCGTAAAAGTAGACTTATAAATATAAAAATTGAAACTTTTAGCAAGATTTTTTTTTCAATCCATACGCCTATGGCCTGTGATATCAAAAAGATTGCCGACGCCTGGTCTAAGGTAACATTCTTACAATAGATTGGACTAACTATGACGCGGAGGGTTTTAACCCTAGTGGGCTGTACTTAGGGGAGGATTTTCCTAAATGTTTTTCCACTCTCCCTGTATGGAATGTGGGTACACTTCTTCTAAACTCAACCCTCCTTACACATTAGCGTAATTTAGCACGTATGCATTGGCTATAATCCAAAACGGTAGGTCTAATAAAACGCAGTGACCAAAAAAATAATAATTGTGAGACTGATGCCGGAGAGAAAAAAAACACCACAAAAAATAAGTCATAATTGATACAAAACACCTTCCTCCATATCATCTGGCACGCTCGACGGGATTTGAACCCATATTTTCCAGTTTAGCGTGCTCGTATACCGCTGCAAGAGATGGATTAGTGCAGACCTGTCAAATTCGTTTGATCATAGGGAATACATTCTAGAAAAAATATTACTGTCAAGATCTTAAGTAAACAGAACATAAGTTTTAAAATAGCCTACTTATCTTTAATAAAAAATAAAATCAAGGTTTTTACGCGATTTTAAGACTTAACCTCTATTTTCTCAGAAATATGACACTTTTTTCTTTACAGCAATGGTGTGAAAGCCAAGCTATAAATCTTATGTTGAAGTCACTTTCATAATTCATGACAAACTTATGACCTTTAAGTAGGGTTGTAGGAAACGCGAGAAAAGGTCGGTTTTTATGCAGTTTTTATAGCAAAACATTTGTTTGGGCAAAATAAATCAAATATTGTTTAATACAAACATTGAGTTTAATTTTCTTAACATTATGACTTCAAAAGTTGTTGAATATCTGTCAAGGGTGTCCTGGAATTTCATGGAAGCTTTTTCTCTTAATTAAAAAAAGTTAGTTAGATTATGCCACTATGCTCTTGACAGATATTAAACAACTGTTGGAATCATAATGGGAAGTAAATTAAACTCTTATATTTGTATAGAAGCAATATTTTATTTATTTTGACCAAAAATATGTTTTGCTATAAAACTTGCAAAAACATTGACCTTTTTTCACGTTCTCGTAACCGTTCGGGTGTTTAGTTTGCTACCTTTCATATGAGAAAACTTTTTACTAATTTATGGGCTGCCAAATATTGCATATAAAACTAAGTTATTTGTTGAGCCAACTTAACGAGAATCGAACTATTTTTTTGTGACTATTCTTACAAGATTATTAGGGTAGGAACCCGCCTCGGTGGCGTAGCTAGTGCGCTAGTTTCGTGTTGATTAAGTCTGCTGAGGACAAGTAGATCTATGTTCGAATCTCAGTTGGGTGTTTTAATGATTTTCCACTCTCTCCCCACGCAAACGTGGGTTCACTTCCTCTAAATTCAACCTACCCGATTCCTAACTCATTAGCGTAATTAGTACATAAGCGAATAACCCAAACGGATAGTAAGACGCGGTGCTAAATAAATAAATTTAACGCTAGGGATCCTGTATCTAATTAATGTTTTCAAATTTAATCAAAACACGAAGCTTAGCCTATATTCGGACAGTTACAAAATTACTTGCAAAGGGAAAAAACAAATTATATTTAATATATATTATAATCATTTCTTTTGTTTGTTTGTACCGCATCTTACTACCTTTTCAGGTTATACGCATTTGCGTGGGGGGAAGAGTGGAAAAACAATTATGGTAAAACCACTCTTAGTACACTCGACTGAGATTCGAACTTTGATCTCCCAGTCATTAGCAGTCTAGTCTATTACAAGAGTGATGCCTTATACCATGCGGCCACCGAAACATGTTTTTGTTTCTTCCAATTATAATTTAATGATTTGGTTTATCCTACATTTATATCAAGCAACAACAACGCGTGAATATTGACTAGTGGCGCGCCATAAAATATTGGGTCTCTTACTACCCATCCGGACTATCAACGTTAAATTAAAATGGGATAGGGAAAATTTAAATAAAAAGATATAACATTTGCGTAGAAGATGAGGTAAGAGGGAATGGTGAAACATTATTTAGAAAAAAACACCCTCAGAACATCCCCGACCTCTTCGTAACCGCAAACGGTCTAGGGGTAAGGTGTCAGACTTCTGTGCTGGCGGCCGGGGTTCAATCCTCGGTCCCGGCAAAGCTTTATCTGATTACCAAACCCTTCCTTCACCTCTGACAAGACATCTTGTGAATGTGGGGAATGCCAGGCCTCCACCGTGGTTCGGATTCCACGTTAAACTGTAGGTCCTCCATTTCATCTCACAATCACCCTACCATTACACATTAGCGTAAGTGCGTATAACCCGAACGGGTAGTAAGACGCGGTGCTAATAATAATAATAATAATAATAATAATAATAATAATAACCGCCAAACCGGCCAAATTAGATGAAGTTGGCGGCTTTGATCACGTGTCCAACTATTCGTATGTTGTGTTTGTTTACTGATCTGTAAGAGATTTCGAAATCGACTGCAAGTGCGAGGATGCTACATTATTTATAAAATTAAACATAGAATCTTATCGTTCTCTTTTTCTAAATAATTAGATGAAACCTAATTTGAAATATTTCATTTGAATAATGGACTCTAAGCCTTCGTTCTTAAATTAAACTTTATTGTTTTTTCTATTATTGTGTATCATCCTTGACTTGATAGCTATTAAGTTTGTTTCCAAACAGGATAGCCTAGCTTTAGACTCAGTTCAATATAACTAATTTTTTTTCATAATATTTAACAATATTTTACCGTATTTTTATATTTTGTAATACATGTGTATTTAGCTCTAATTTTTCTGTTATTATTTGTTTTTTTATGTGTAATATTTGCTAAACTTGTATTTTAATTGTAATTTTTGCTTAAGTGTAAGAAACGGGGGTATTCTTAGTTTCATCATTATTATTATAACTATCATCATCATCATTGTTATCTGACAGTAAAAAAGAGATTATGTAGGCCTATTATATTTGATGTATGTGGCCCAACCACGTAAGATTGTTCTACTACCAATTAAATACACCCTTTTTCAATCGTGGGGAATGTGAAACAAAAATAATTATTATTCTATTTGAATAATGGTTCGTCCTGAGATCCTAATATTAGACTATATTAAATATATATACACTAGGTTTAAACGTCAACTTTTCATTGGAAGGTCTCGTATTTACGTACTGTGCACGTATTTATACGTCTAGTCATGTTTTATTTACTGCTGCCACTAACGCGATAGTTTCGTGTTGAGCTAGACTGCCAAGGATGGGGAGATCTAGGTTCGAATCTCGCTCGGGCGGACTGGGGGTAGTTTTCTTTAAACGGTTTTCCACTCTACCTCCACGTAAATGCGGGTTAACTGTCTCTATATTCAACATTCACAATTCTTAACCCATTGGCGTAATTAGTACTTAAGCGTATAACCCGAACGGGTAGTAAGACGCGGTGCTAATAATAATTATGTTGATATCACCATGAGTAAAACTTTAAACTTTGTGTTTCTACTGGAGTATATTTTTTTTAAATTTATTTTGGCAAATGAAAATGTTTTGTTATAAAAACTGCAAAAAACTGCTCTTAACTCACATTATCTACATATCTACCTTAAGATATGAATATATCAAATAAGTTTTAGTAATTTGTGTAGCTGTCAAAAACGGTAGGTACTCAAACCCTGTAATTGGAAAGTCAAGAAAGTTGAGCTAGTCGGTATTTCGTCTAGGCACGACTGACTATTACATTATAGGTTTTAAATGTGGTTCATTACGAAGGCTATTTGAACCTAAACACTCTTTAGACCTACTTTACACGTATCTCTCTACCTTAAACCATAATTAAATCGCTCTCTCATATAGGCTACTCGAGTTCTTTTGGTTGCATTATAAACTTATCTCTAACTAATTAAAAAAATAATTATATATACTCTCAACAAGTAGGCCTATTTTCCTACCTTTTGAGTGGGTATCCAGTAATTCAGGATTTAGAAGAGAGATGGGATTATTTATGATTCCAAAAGCTATCCACCAAATCAAATATTTTAGAAATACAACCTCTTGAGTAAATCTTGTTCTGAAAATTTGTCTTCTATTTTTTTAGTAAATGCTACTCTTTTATTTAATCTTTGGACAGACAGATTCTTGACGACTTTTAACAAATCCATTCGTGGACAAACACTTCAAACATAATCTAGTAGAGCTTATATATCACCCAGCAAAAAAACAACAAAAAAAACCCGCTCTCTTATTGAACAAAAAACAATCGTTGTTAGAGAAATGACAGGTTATCAAACTTATTTACGTCGGCTCCAGTAATTATACCCGCATCGGTGGGCACGTGGAGTTAAGTGTCAGGATCATTTAATCTGGTTTAACAGTGATGGAGAAGAGGTAAATTTCTTGAATACCAGCTGGGTGTACTTAATGTGTTTTCATAAGTGGTTTCCAAAGTTCCCTTCACGCAAGTGAGGGTCTAAATCCTTTGAAGTGTACCCTACTCATCCCTGCCCCACTTAGTCTAATTAAAATGCGTGTCATTCAGATGTAAGACACGGCGAAACAACAAAATCATCAAACAAATGTTGAACCAGCAGTTTGTTAATATTGGTTATCAACATTTTATTGAGTCATATCTAAGAACTATTTAAATTAACATTAAAATCAAATTAAAATTTAGCTCCTTGATCTATAGGAGTGTTTTAGGCCCAACTTATACACTGTAATTTCACAGTACTGATCAAAGTTTGTTGAAACAAGGCTTCTTACCAAGGAAGCGGTTCACCTTACTCCACTGATAAACATGATTACCTCATGAGGTGGCCGGCGGCCCGCTGGTGTAAGTCCAGCTCCGTGGTGAGGCTGAGACCTTTCTCTTAACCGCGAACAACTTCACGCTAAACAAACCGAAAACCAATGGGTGGGGGAGGGAAAAAAACAAAACCAACTAACAAACACGTTGTGGAGTCATTGTTTATTATCAGATAGAAATCGATTCGGGCGCTCGAAAGGCACTTAATGAGCCCCGGTATCGTCACCGAACTTCACGACACCGCACACGACACATGTTCGGTCGGTCCAGTTCCTTTGAACAATGGCGCGATTTGTTTTGGCGGCCGTTGATGGGGTGAGAAAAATCACGCGGTCCTCTCGTCTCACAAAAAGCATCCGACCTGGTCTCTCTATTCACCAAAGACTGTCAAATGCTTAAAATCCCTCACTTACCCCCTATTTTCCGAGNCTACACTCCCCTCCTTAAACTCTTGTGTCGCCTCCGCATTTGAAAGCCAACAACAACATACAAAAAAAAAAGTTTATACCTCCCCTACGCCTCCCACTCCAGTAGCAGGGATAGTGACGTCACGAAGGATGATAGCGAATGGGAGAGAAAGAGGCGTGGTCTCTACCTAGTCTCGCCTGTCAATCTGAGATCTTCCCTGATCCTGATTGGTCCGCGACCACAACGTCCCCTCCTTCTATTCTTATGATAATCTGCTTTGAAGAAAAGAGACAGAGTGAGCTATTCATATAAAAGTTATTACAATAAAAGTTTCAGGTAGAATCGTAGGACGGACAAAAGATGATAACAAAAAAAAAAAACCATATTTTTATTTTCTAAAGAGAAGTGGGGAGTTGTTTATTCCTTTTTTTCGTCGCTTACAAAAACCACACAATGGTAGAAAGAAGAGAGGCACAAAAGAAGTGTTTTTTTTAAAAAAAAAAAAGAATTTTAATACCTCTCCATTGGCCATGCGCTGTTGGGTCAGCGAGTTACGAAACAAATGAAACAATTCAAAGATGTAACTACTTTAGTTCAGTCCACCACCATTTGGGATATTGGCCCCTTTCTCACCCACCTAACCCCGCTTTTTTTTTCAAAGGGGGTGTTCTATTGTCCAACCATTACAATGGCCCACTTTTAGAAGAAAAAAAACATATTGCCTTCAGAGACTATCACTTCTCACAATGACTGAATTACCCTTAGTAGCCTACCCTCCCCCTTTCCACGCAACCCTCAATTCACCCTTCTCACTTTTCATTTGTCTAGAAGCTGGTTTAAATTGTGTTTAGTCTAAAGTGCTTCTTCTATACCCCTATCCCCTTCAGTACTCTATCTAGACCATTTTGACTACAAACACATGGTGATAGTAATTATTATGTAAGTATATAAAAGCTACGAGGAGGGGTAGTAGGCCTATTATGGTTGAACAAATTGAAATGTGAGAATTAGGGATCACACCTATTTAAACAACATACGCTTACAACGAGATAAACGCTCTTTAATAGACGCCGGGCCCATATCGGTGGGAATGCAGACTTTGTGTCATCAAGCTCATCTAGTTTGAATGAGGGTGGGATTTTTTTTTTAGTACCTTTTATTACTATCTGTTCAAGTTATATACATAGTATGTACTAATTACGCTAATGAATTAGGGATGGGGAAGGTTGAATTTAGATTAAGTGTACCCGCATTTGCGTGAAGCAAGCGTGGAAAAAATACCCTAAGTACACCCAACCGGGATTTGTACCCCAATATCCCTGTAATCGGCAGTCTAGTCTATTACGAAGGTGATGCCTTAGACCATACGACCACCGAAGCGGGTCATAACTTATTATTATTATTAGCACCACGTCTTATCTACCCTTTCGGGTTATACGCACTTACGCTAATGTGCAATGGTAGGGTGATTGTGAGATGAAATGGAGGACCTACAGTTTAACGTGATATCCGAACCACGGTGGAGGCCTGGCAATCCCTACATTCACAAGATGTCTTGTCAGAGGTGAAGGAAGGGTTCATAACTTATTAATTATATCAGTATAGGCCCCCTATTTCATAAGGAACATTTAGTTTTATAAGATGATTCTACCAAACTTAATATTCCGTTCTTTTAGGTGAAAGAAGAGAACCAGTTTACATAAACTATAATCGATGTTTTCTCGAATTTTTTTTTCTGGCAAATAGGCTGTACTTTGAATCTGTTCAGGGATTATCTCAATATTTTTATTCATACCGAGCATGGCTAAACTATTGAGTCTCTGACACATTATTTATCTCAAATAGGTTTTAATTCTATTCAATGAACTAAGAGATCTCTCTGCTGTTGAAGTAGTAATCACACAAAGAGCTTAGAAAAGGCACTAAGTTTTGGAAAAACAGCCGCAAAACTATAAGCTTCCATTGGTGTATCGATTTTTTCGGATTTCTTTATCAAGATTTTACTCCATAATTTCAATTATTCATGAAAAGTACCTCTATAATGGATGGAAAAAAAGGATTCATGTGTTTTTGCTCCATTCATTATGTTAATTCTTCATCTCTTGATAAAGATTTTTTTTTAGTAAGAGGTAATTTAAACGATTGCTGATTTTTTTTTAATCTATGGAGGGGGTCACATCCCCCGGTATCCCTACCCTGAATCCAACACTGGACAAAGACATATTTGAATACATCTCTAAATTAAATTAAATTGAACCTGGTCACGGGAATCTAACCCGAGACTTTTGGTTTAGCGCTCCACTGTCACCACTAACTATCAAGGCTTCGTCCCAAGCTCAATGTCATTCTTCACTCACAAATTAAAATATGTAGCGTCTGGGATTGACGTGTGAGATCACCTGCAAAAAAAAAAATGTCAATCCCGATTTTCCGGGGGTTTTGGTTCAATTCTAGGAGCCGATGAATTCAAACATCCAAAACCGACTCTGCCTTAAATCATGATTGAAGAATGATCCTGAAACTGGAATGATTCATGGATTGATCAATGGTAAAATATTGGCTCACTAACCCACATTTTGGTTTCGATTTTATTGCCAAGGGCACAGACAAATAATATACCCAGACACTCAACCTCCAGGTTAAAATGGTTGTGATTCTTTTGTTAGCTTGAGTCCTTCAACACTAGGATCGCTGCGGTTAGTCCTATCATCACCCAGCAGTGACACTAGCGAAGCCCAGTGTTGAAGGACTTAAGCTGGAAAAAGGAGCGCAGCGAAACCTCAGTAAGGTTGAGAGTATGCTTCTTACTTATCTGTGGCCCAGGGATCATTTTTCAACTATAGGTTTACCTATTTAATTTGATTGAAATAATATTTAGTTTGGTTTGCCTCTAATGAGGAGTGTCGGGGTTCGAATACAGAACAAGTGTTATTTTATTTTTTCTTAAATATTTTACCACTCTCCCTTCATTTAAATGTCTGTATATTTCCTTTAAATTTTACAGTACTTATCTCTACCACATTGGAATAAGTTTAAGTTATTAAAATGCGCTTAGCCCGAACGGATAGAATGATGCTGTGATGGAAGAAAATAAATGGTAGGCTTTCGGTGTACCGCACGGAGATTCTTTTTTAGCTTTATATATATTATATACACTAAATACTCGTAAGAGTTGTGAAACTTAATAACATAAGCTACTTGCATTGTTTCAGAAACACTCCACCGAAGAACATAAATTAAATAATTTACAATGTTACAAAACATTGTCTCTTTCTAGACATCAAAAAGCATAACAATAAATTATTGTAAATCCATATAAATATTATATTTATATATGCTTAGCCTATAGCTTAGAAACCATTGATTTAATAAAAATATATTCAAAGTAAAATATTTTTATATTTGATAATAGGTACAACAACTTTGCAATGATAATATATTTCGTATCTCAAATAGTTGTGGAGATAGTATCAAAAGTACTAAGATAAATTACCTTCAAAGTCATTTTCATGGAAAAACAAGAATTGTCATTTTATTTGTAATGCTAAACTAAGTTTAGATACAAAATGTAGACTAGTCAAAATTGCTATTGCGGAGTTTGAGAAAGTATGAAGCAGGTAGAATGTAAGAAGATGTTAAATTTCTCGGTTATTAAAAAAAAACCTATCTAACTCTAGTACCATCGAAAAATAAAACTGTTGCCTTCATATTTTTTTATTTTATTTTGGGAAACTACCTTCACACACATCTTTTTTTTAAATTTAAAGAGCATTTTTTAGTTTGTTAACACAAATGAAATGTAATAATTTCAGGAGAGTATTAAAGATAGGTTTAATATATGTCCATTTGCAACAGCTTCTACTCATGTTTGGTTACCTATTATAATTTAATGTGCTAACACGTTTCCAAAAGGCTATTTCTTTTAAATTATAAAGTAATGTAATGTGTGCAGGGCTGTAGCTTTTCGGTGAATGATCATCTCGACATGTTACCAAAGGCTTGTGCCTCTTTGGCCAAAATCTAATTAGGACGCATATATTTATTTATTTTGTTTTCTAATTTGTATCATTTACTCATTAGTAACGACACTCCGTAGACTTTTTAATTTTTTAATGGAAAGTTTTCCTGCGGTATATTTATTCCACCGAGTTTTTTCCTTAGGACAACCATTTGGTATGACTTAGTCAATTACATCTTCTGTTGGAACAGTGATGTATGTCACATTCTTCAAAACGATTCTTGGGAATAAATTACCTCACTAGCAGGTTACGGTTGGGATAACGTGGTCTGATTTTGAAGGTCAAAGAGTTAGATTTCCAACATATTCTATAAATATTATATATTTTTATGGCATGTATTATGTTCACACCTTAGTACCCGTTTGGGCTACACGCATTTAGACGATGGAATCTAAATTTGAAAAGCATAATTTTAGCAGTAGTGTAAGCTATCCGTATTTTCAGGGAGGATAGGGTGAAATCAATTAAGGAAATCCAACCTTGAAATAAACCGACCGGAATTCGAGCTCCGATCTGCCCATGACTGGCGATCCAGTCTATAATCATCTAATAACCAGCACATTAAAACTAAAGTGTAGAAAAATATTTGTGTAGTAAGGTAATATTGTTTTGTTAAACTTTATATATATCTATAAATATCTAGTCCTAGGCTTATTAAAACGTAATTTTGGCAAGATAATGAACAAAGTATTTTTCCTATGTTATTGAGCTTTAAGGATTTCTAGTATAATTAAAATTTGGACTCTTTAATAAAAAAATGCCATTGCATTTTTCTATCATCGGTGTTGTAATTTGTCAGTTGACACTGCTAATAAACTATGATGGAGACTGATCTGAAATTAATGTTTTTGTCATTCTGGAAATATTTAAAATGGATACAGAAGGCTTATAATACATTTTTGACTAGTAACATAATTATGATTTAATTTGTTTCTCTTGAGTTAGGTAATTTATTTTAAAACGGAGTGACCACTCCTCCCCCGCATCTTCCCAAAAAATTAAATTGCATGTTCTTTTGAATGATTTTGCTTGGTAAATAAAATAATCGGACCTCTACACTAATATCATATTTTAAAAATGTTTTGAAGTAATTTTTTTCTTACATTATTAGGAATAATATAAGTATAGAGCCATAAAAAGATAACCAAATAGTTTAACTCAAAGAAAATAGGGAGAAACACATTTTTCAATAACATATTTGATCCTCTTAGGGGCTTATTCATCCAAAAACGTCGAAGAAAGATTTTGTATTAATTTAATTCAGTATTATAGCAACACTGGTAGACCTTTATAAGTTCTTAGTTTAAAAAAAAATGCATGTCATATTATTTTTTGATCAAATCAAATGTGAAACTAAAACTTATTTTCTAAAACATGTCCTTTAAGAGTCTGTAAAAAAAAATAATCTGAATTTGTGGACACGTGGACTAAACGTCAAGGGTGTAGTTTGAATCCAAGCTGGGCGTACTGAAATTTTTTCTTATGTGATTTTGGAATCTTCCTCCACACAAATGTGAGTAAATTTCCTCAAAAGTCTATTTTTCCAGTCCCAACTACATTATCTAGTGTAATTTTATTCAATAAGGATGGGCTCAATAGGGATAAGATGGATGGGTAGGGAGACGTGGTGCCCCCCCCCCCTCTCCCACACACACTCCTAGACTCCCCTAGATTTTCTTACTGAGCCGTTGCAATGGTCAAGTGCCCTCATTCTTTCTACTTCTTTTTCTCACCCGTTTTCTCTCCCTTCTTAACTCCTTCATCTCGACGAGGCTTATCATTTAAGAAGAGATCAGTTTTGTGAACTCCATGTAAGTTGGAAGTCTGCATGTGAGTAGTCT